>ONZH01000326.1:0-208938 GCA_900303285.1 Rhinella marina
CCAAGAGGTGAGACCTGTTTAAAAATTAATGTGGAGGCCCAAGAGGTGAGACCTCTTAAAGATTTTGTGGAGGCCCAAGAGGTGAGACCCTTAAAGATTTTGTGGAGGCCCAAGAGGTGAGACCTCTTAAACATTTTGTGGAGGCCCAAGAGGTGAGACCTCTTAAATTTTGTGAAATTATTGTGGAGGCCCAAGAGGTGAGACCTCTTAAAAATTTTGTGGAGGCCCAAGAGGTGAGACCTCTTAAAGATTTTGTGCAGGCCCAAGAGGTGAGACCTCTTAAAGATTTTGTGGAGGCCCAAGAGGTGAGACCTCTTAAAGATTTTGTGGAGGCCCAAAGGTGAGACCTCTTAAAGATTTTTGTGAGGCCCAAGAGGTGAGACCTGTTAAAAATTTGTGGAGGCCCAAGAGGTGAGACCTCTTAAAGATTTTGTGGAGGCCCAAGAGGTGAGACCTCTTAAAAATTATGTGGAGGCCCAAGAGGTGAGACCTCTTAAAAATTTTGTGGAGGCCCAAGAGGTGAGACCTCTTAAAAATTATTGTGGAGGCCCAAGAGGTGAGACCTCTTAAAAATTATGTGGAGGCCCAAAGAGGTGAGACCTCTTAAAAATTTTGTGGAGGCCCAAGAGGTGAGACCTCTTAAAAATTATTGTGGAGGCCCAAGAGGTGAGACCTCTTAAAGATTTTGTGGAGGCCCAAGAGGTGAGACCTCTTAAAGATTTTGTGGAGGCCCAAGAGGTGAGACCTCTTAAAGATTTTGTGGAGGCCCAAGAGGTGAGACCTGTTAAAAATTATGTGGAGGCCCAAGAGGTGAGACCTCTTAAACATTTTGTGGCAGGCCCAAGAGGTGAGACCTCTTAAAAATTATGTGGAGGCCCAAGAGGTGAGACCTGTTAAAATTTTGTGGAGGCCCAAGAGGTGAGACCTGTTAAAAATTATGTGGAGGCCCAAGAGGTGAGACCTCTTAAACATTTTGTGGAGGCCCAAGAGGTGAGACCTCTTAAAATTATGTGGAGGCCCAAGAGGTGAGACCTGTTAAAATTTGTGGAGGCCCAAGAGGTGAGACCTCTTAAAAATTATGTGGAGGCCCAAGAGGTGAGACCTGTTAAACATTTTGTGGAGGCCCAAGAGGTGAGACCTGTTAAACATTTTGTGGAGGCCCAAGAGGTGAGACCTCTTAAAAATTATGTGGAGGCCCAAGAGGTGAGACCTCTTAAACATTTTGTGGAGGCCCAAGAGGTGAGACCTTAAAAATTATGTGGAGGCCCAAGAGGTGAGACCTGTTAAACATTTTGTGGAGGCCCAAGAGGTGAGACCTGTTAAACATTTGTGGAGGCCAAGAGGTGAGACCTGTTAAAAATTTGTGGAGCCCAAGAGGTGAGACCTCTTAAAACATTTTGTGGAGCCCAAGAGGTGAGACCTCTTAAAAATTATGTGGAGGCCCAAGAGGTGAGACCTCTTAAAAATTATGTGGAGGCCCAAGAGGTGAGACCTCTTTAAAAATTTTGTGAGGCCAAGAGGTGAGACCTCTTAAAAATTATTGTGGAGGCCCAAGAGGTGAGACCTCTTAAACATTTTGTGGAGGCCCAAGAGGTGAGACCTCTTAAAAATTTATGTGGAGGCCCAAGAGGTGAGACCTCTTAAAAATTATGTGGAGGCCCAAGAGGTGAGACCTCTTAAAAATTATTGTGGAGGCCCAAGAGGTGAGACCTCTTAAAAATTATGTGGAGGCCCAAAGAGGTGAGACCTCTTAAAAATTATGTGGAGGCCCAAGAGGTGAGACCTCTTAAAAATTATGTGGAGGCCCAAGAGGTGAGCCCTTAAAATTAATGTGGAGGCCCAAGAGGTGAGCCATAAATATATATTTTTTTTTTTACGGAGCAATTCTACGGCGGTTAAGGAGGAGGAGGAGGAGGTGGAGGAGGAAATGGCACTTCATACAGATGGCACTTCACTTTTGGCTGCTTTCCACGGTTGGAGAAGCAAAGTCCGGGTCAATCCACTTGCTGTTCATTTTGATTAGCGTCAGCCTGTCGGCACTGTCGGTTGACAGGCGGCTGCGCTTATCGGTTATAATGCCCCCGGCTGCGCTGAACACCCTTTCTGATAGCACGCTGGCGGCAGGGCAGGCAAGCACCTCCAAGGCGTACAGGGACAGTTCCAGCCACGTGTCCAACTTGGAGACCCAGTAAGTGTAGGACGCCGAGGGATCGGGGAGGACAGGGTTACGGTCTGCCAGGTACTCCCGCAACATCCGCCGATACTTGTCCCTCCTGCTGATAGCGGGCCCCGCAGTGATGGAAGTTGCACGAGGGGGTGCCATGAACGTGTCCCACACCTTGGAGAGTGTTCCCCTGGTGGCTGTGGGCCTGATGGATGTTGTGGGACTCTGGGAGACCCTCTCCTCTCTGCGCCAGCGATGGTGGGTGGGAAAATCTCCATCGTGTTCTGCACGAGTTCCCTCTGGTATTCCAGCAATCGATTCGGTCCTCTCATCTTACCGGAATAAAAGAGGAGACGTTATCTTATACCGGGGGTCCAGGAGTGCGAAGACCCAGTACAGTTTGTTCTCCACTATCCGGACAACACGTGGTGTTCCCGGGAAAAGCAGCCCAGCATGAAGTCAGCCATGTGTGCCAGACTCTGAATAGGCATGACCTCACTGCCCCCACCAGAAGGATCACTTGCCATTTCCTCCTCTTCCTCTTCCGCCTCCTCTCCGCCCCATCCGCGCTGAACCAATGGGACGCACACCAGCCTGACTGCTACCCTCGCCGCCAGCATCCTCCTCCTCTTCCACAGCCACCTCCACGTCGTCCTCCTCCTCCTCCTCCTCCTGCAACTGCCACCGTGAAGCAGACAAAAGTGTGGTTGACTGTGTAGCTCCGTTGCGTCTCCTCCTACCCCCGTCTCCTCTGCGTGCAATGCGTTCTCCCTTATTGCGATGAGCGATTCTTTAAGGACGCCTAGGAGCGGGCATGGTTACGCTCCACTACAGCGTCCTCGCTGCTGACCTTCTTGGTGGACTCCTCAAAGATACGCAGTACATCGCATATGTCTGCCATCCATGGCCACTCGTGGTTGGCAAACTGAGGGAGCCTGAGTTGGAGGCACGCGTTGGATTCATAATCTGGTACTTCCATCAATGCTCTCTGCTGCTCACACACCCTGGCCAACATGGAATAGGTGGAATTCCAGCGAGTGGGCAGGTCGCACAACAGCCGATGTTCAGGCAAATGGAGCGTTGCTGGAGTTTTTTTAAGCTAGCAGCAGCTACAGTTGACTTACGAAAGTGAGCGCACAAGCGCCGCCACTTTCACCAGTAGCTCTGCCAGGTTGGGGTAAGTCTTCAGAAATTTTTGGACTACCAGATTAAAAACGTGGGCCAGGCATGGTACGTGATTGAGTTCGGCAAGCTCCAGAGCCGCCCACCAGGTTACGGCCGTTATCGCACACGACATGCCTGGTCCTAGCTGCAGCGGCGACAGCCACATCTCCGTCTGCTGCAATATGGCGTCCCTCACCTCTGGGGCGCTGTGCTTCCTGTCGCCCAAGCTGATGAGCTTAAGCACCACCTGCTGACGTCTCCCCGCGCCAGTGCTGCAACGCTTCCAGCTAGCGGCTGAGGGCGATGTTAAGGGCAGAGGAGGAGGAGGAGGAGGAGGAGGAGGGGGGTTTATCAGAACCCATGCTGGCAATCTTGGGCGGGGGTGGTAGGTAGGGCCGTCTCTGTTTGCGACCCCGTCCCCGCTTCCACTACATTCACCCAGTGTGCCGTCAAAGAGATGTAGCGTCCCTGGCCGCAAGCGCTTGTCCACGAGTCGGTGGTCAAGTGGACCTTTGCGCTGACTGCGTACCTCAGGGCCCGCCTGATGTTACGCGACACGTGCTGGTGCAGGGCGGGGACGGCACTCCGGGAAAAGTAGTGGCGGCTGGGGACGGAATAGCGAGGTGCGGGCAGCCGCCATCAGGGTCGCGGGAAGGCCTGCGTCTCCACAAGCCTAAACGGCAACATCTCCAGGGCCAGCAGTTTGGAGAGTGGCAGTTTAAGGCTTGGGCTTGGGGGTGACTCGAGGCGTACTTCCGCCTGCGGTCGAACGCCTGCGAGATGGACAGTTGTTTGGGACGAGGAGTGTGAGGGTGCAGGCGAAGAGGCGGGGGGAAGGGGAGGCTGAAGGAGAAGGCCCCAAAGTAGCCGAGGCAGAGGCAGATGTGGAGGTGTCCTGGCTGGAGGTCTGGACCGCAGTGGCAGCACACAACACAGGGGAAGAGGCAGTGGCAGCAGGACCGGGCGCAGTTTGTATTGCGTTTGCTCTCTCCCACTCAGCCCAGTGCTTGACTTCCAAGTGACGCCGCATGCCTGAGGTGGTCAGATGCTCTTCTCAGAGCCCCTACTCAGTTTTGAGTGGCAGAGTGTGCAAACCGCGCTCAGTTTGTCATCCGCACAAACATTAAAAAATCTCCACACCACAGAAGTACGAGGCCTCGATGGGGGAGCTTCGCGCGACTGCCCGCTGCCGGGAACAGCTTCGGGCCGTGCTGGCTGTGGCCCTCACTACTTTGTCTGGACTGTCCTCTGCCTCTGGACATCCCTCTGCCTGTGGACATCCCTCTGCCTGTGGACATCCCTCTGCCTCTGGACATCCCTCTGCCTCTGGACATCCCTCTGCCTCTTGCTGCCTTTTTCGGTGCTGCGCAGACCACCACCTCTCCACTGCTTTCCCCACTGGACATCACCCCTGGCCAAGTGGGGTCGGTCATTTTGTCATCCACCACCTCCTCTTCCTCACTCTGCTCCTCCTCCTGCCCACTGGACATTCCAACAGCCTCCCTTGATGGCAACTGCGTCTCATCATCATCATCGCTCATGATAACAGATGCTGGTTCAGGGTCCACATCAGCAGGAGATGGCGAAAACTCAAGGGTTTGGGCATCACTACAAACAAATTCCTCTCCTAGCTCCTGTGATTCTTCCGGCACATCTGAAAAAGGACCCGAAAAGAGCTCCTGGGAGGGGTCAAGGGTGGGATGACTCTGTTGGCCAGGTGTGGAGGAAGGAGGGTCAGAGTGAGACTGTGTGGATGACTGGCTGGTGGACAACTGTGTGGAAGCGCTATCGGCTATCCATTGCACCACCTGTTCAACCTGCTCAGGCCTCAACAGCGGTGTAACCCGCCCCCTGCTTAACTGTCCCATAAAGGCAGGGATTCTGGATGAGCGGGATCCTGGCTGACCCTCACCAGCACGCATTGTATCCCCACTGGCTTCAACAAGGCCCCCAACAGCATTTCCGCGCCCCCGTCCTCGTCCACGTCCGATTCCGCTAGCCCCCCGCCGCATTTTTTTTTTTTTACAATACTTTGCCTTCACAGCCATGAAATTAGTTTGCAAGAGAACGCACAGTACAGTTGCCAGTTAAGGCCTATATATTGTATTTTTCAAGGTACACAGCCGTGTAGTAACTGAACAGACGGTGGGTATGAACACCAGTTATGAGAAATTACTTTGCAAGAGAACGCACAGTACAGTTGCCAGTTAAGGCCTATATATTGTATTTTTCAAGGTACACAGCCGTGTAGTAACTGAACAGACGGTGGGTATGAACACCAGTTATGAGAAATTACTTTGCAAGAGAACGCACAGTACAGTTGCCAGTTAAGGCCTATATATTGTATTTTTCAAGGTACACAGCCGTGCAGTAACTGAACAGACGGTGGGTATAAACACCAGTTATGAGAAATTACTTTGCAAGAGAACGCACAGTACAGTTGCCAGTTAAGGCCTATATATTGTATTTTCAAGGTACACAGCCGTGTAGTAACTGAACAGACGGTGGGTATGAACACCAGTTATGAGAAATTACTTTGCAAGAGAACGCACAGTACAGTTGCCAGTTAAGGCCTATATATTGTATTTTTTCAAGGTACACAGCCGTGTAGTAACTGAACAGACGGTGGGTATGAACACCAGTTATGAGAAATTACTTTGCAAGAGAACGCACAGTACAGTTGCCAGTTAAGGCCTATATATTGTATTTTTCAAGGTACACAGCCGTGTAGTAACTGAACAGACGGTGGGTATGAAACACCAGTTATGAGAAATTACTTTGCAAGAGAACGCACAGTACAGTTGCCAGTTAAGGCCTATATATTGTATTTTCAAGGTACACAGCCGTGTAGTAACTGAACAGACGGTGGGTATAAACACCAGTTATGAAAAATTACTTTGCAAGAGAACGCACAGTACAGTTGCCAGTTAAGGCCTATATATTGTATTTTTCAAGGTACACAGCCGTGTAGTAACTGAACAGACGGTGGGTATGAACACCAGTTATGAGAAATTACTTTGCAAGAGAACGCACAGTACAGTTGCCAGTTAAGGCCTATATATTGTATTTTTCAAGGTACACAGCCGTGTAGTAACTGAACAGACGGTGGGTATGAACACCAGTTATGAGAAATTACTTTGCAAGAGAACGCACAGTACAGTTGCCAGTTAAGGCCTATATATTGTATTTTTCAAGGTACACAGCCGTGTAGTAACTGAACAGACGGTGGGTATGAACACCAGTTATGAGAAATTACTTTGCAAGAGAACGCACAGTACAGTTGCCAGTTAAGGCCTATATATTGTATTTTTCAAGGTACACAGCCGTGTAGTAACTGAACAGACGGTGGGTATGAACACCAGTTATGAGAAATTACTTTGCAAGAGAACGCACAGTACAGTTGCCAGTTAAGGCCTATATATTGTATTTTTCAAGGTACACAGCCGTGTAGTAACTGAACAGACGGTGGGTATGAACACCAGTTATGAGAAATTACTTTGCAAGAGAACGCACAGTACAGTTGCCAGTTAAGGCCTATATATTGTATTTTTCAAGGTACACAGCCGTGTAGTAACTGAACAGACGGTGGGTATAACACCAGTTATGAGAAATTACTTTGCAAGAGAACGCACAGTACAGTTGCCAGTTAAGGCCTATATATTGTATTTTTCAAGGTACACAGCCGTGTAGTAACTGAACAGACGGTGGGTATGAAACACCAGTTATGAGAAATTACTTTGCAAGAGAACGCACAGTACAGTTGCCAGTTAAGGCCTATATATTGTATTTTTCAAGGTACACAGCCGTGTAGTAACTGAACAGACGGTGGGTATGAACACCAGTTATGAGAAATTACTTTGCAAGAGAACGCACAGTACAGTTGCCAGTTAAGGCCTATATATTGTATTTTTCAAAGTACACAGCCGTGTAGTAACTGAACAGACGGTGGGTATGAACACCAGTTATGAGAAATTACTTTGCAAGAGAACGCACAGTACAGTTGCCAGTTAAGGCCTATATATTGTATTTTTCAAGGTACACAGCCGTGTAGTAACTGAACAGACGGTGGGTATGAACACCAGTTATGAGAAATTACTTTGCAAGAGAACGCACAGTACTGTTGCCAGTTAAGGCCTATATATTGTATTTTTCAAGGTACACAGCCGTGTAGTAACTGAACAGACGGTGGGTATAAACACCAGTTATGAGAAATTACTTTGCAAGAGAACGCACAGTACAGTTGCCAGTTAAGGCCTATATATTGTATTTTTCAAGGTACACAGCCGTGTAGTAACTGAACAGACGGTGGGTATGAACACCAGTTATGAGAAATTACTTTGGCAAGAGAACGCACAGTACAGTTGCCAGTTAAGGCCTATATATTGTATTTTTCAAGGTACACAGCCGTGTAGTAACTGAACAGACGGTGGGTATGAACACCAGTTATGAGAAATTACTTTGCAAGAGAACGCACAGTACAGTTGCCAGTTAAGGCCTATATATTGTATTTTTCAAGGTACACAGCCGTGTAGTAACTGAACAGACGGTGGGTATGAACACCAGTTATGAGAAATTACTTTGCAAGAGAACGCACAGTACAGTTGCCAGTTAAGGCCTATATATTGTATTTTTCAAGGTACACAGCCGTGTAGTAACTGAACAGACGGTGGGTATGAACACCAGTTATGAGAAATTACTTTGCAAGAGAACGCACACACAGTACAGTTGCCAGTTAAGGCCTATATATTGTATTTTTCAAGGTACACAGCCGTGTAGTAACTGAACAGACGGTGGGTATGAAACACCAGTTATGAGAAATTACTTTGCAAGAGAACGCACAGTACAGTTGCCAGTTAAGGCCTATATATTGTATTTTTCAAGGTACACAGCCGTGTAGTAACTGATCAGACGGTGGGTATGAACACCAGTTATGAGAAATTACTTTGCAAGAGAACGCACAGTACAGTTGCCAGTTAAGGCCTATATATTGTATTTTTCAAGGTACACAGCCGTGTACTAAGTGATCAGACGGTGTGTATGAACACACAGTTATGAGAAATTACTTTGCAAGAGTGTTACAGTTACACAGTTAGAACGAAGTATGAGAAATTACTTTCAAGGTACACCAGTTAAGCCTAGTATGTAAAGTACACAGCACCTGTGAAAACGCACAGTACAGTTGCCAGTTAAGGCCTATATATTGTATTTTTCAAGGTACACAGCCGTGTAGTAACTGAACAGACGGTGGGTATGAACACCAGCTATGAGAAATTACTTTGCAAGAGAACGCACAGTACAGTTGCCAGTTAAGGCCTATATATTGTATTTTTCAAGGTACACAGCCGTGTAGTAAACTGAACAGACGGTGGGTATGAACACCAGTTATGAGGAAATTACTTTTCAAGAGAAACGCCACAGTACTGTTGCCAGTTAAGGCCTATATATTGTTATTTTCAAGGTACACAGCCGTGTAGTAACTGAACAGACGGTGGGTATAAACACCAGTTATGAGAAATTACTTTGCCAAGAGAACGCACAGTACAGTTGCCAGTTAAGGCCTATATATTGTATTTTTCAAGGTACACAGCCGTGTAGTAACTGAACAGACGGTGGGTATGAACACCAGTTATGAGAAATTACTTTGCAAGAGAACGCACAGTACTGTTGCCAGTTAAGGCCTATATATTGTATTTTTCAAGGTACACAGCCGTGTACTAAGTGATCAGACAGTGTGTATGAACACCAGTTATGAGAAATTACTTTGCAAGAGAACGCACAGTACAGTTGCCAGTTATAAAACCTATATATTGTATTTTTCAAGGTACACAGCAGTAGTGCCAAATATAGTTTGGTATGTAGCAGAGCACCTAATACACCACTAATGCCTCTCTCTGTCCCTACTCCAGCAGCTATCCCTGAATACAGCAGCCGTTCTCTGTAAAGTCTATATTGTAGTAAGCTATCACTGAAGTCCACTGTAGTAGCCCTGATAAGGGCTTTTAATCACGCTCCTGCCTGTCCAACAGCTAAAACCTGTCTGTCCCTTCTCCAGCCTCTGTCCCTGACTAAGTTCACGCAGCATATGCGTACGAGCAGGAAGAGCTGAGTTTTTAATATTCGAGGTCACATGGTTTTTCCAGCCAATGCATGTAGACGCCGTTTTCACGCTGCCAGCGTGCTCAGCGTGCCTGTCATACCCCCCCTGCATGGTGATTGGTGGAAAAAGAGCGCCAGGGAAGGTGGGAGGGGAAACGAATTCTAAGTGCGCCATCACCGTTATACTCGATTGAAATCGAGTATGCCGAATAGCGTAGTATTCGATCGAATACCGGCTCGATCGAACACTACTCGCTCATCTCTATTAATTAAACATATTAAGTTTTGTCAAGGAAATATCACATATTAAAGAACCACAACTCCCTTCTACATAACATACAATAGCTAAAATTAGAAAAATTGACTTTTCTACTAAATTGAGCACTGATTTCTTCTCTGTTATGATATACAGAATAATCTCGCAGACAAGATTCTTAATTTTCCAGTATGTGACAATGTGCATTGAAATGCTTTGGGTTTGCTGGTCTCAAAGAGTAATATGTGAGCCATGTAGACAATCATTCAGTCATCTCATGTATTCATGATTCACTGGATTCTTATTGGTGCTAGCACTGCCAGAAATCTCAATTGTAGGTTTGTCATAGGGTTAATTATAATTTTATGGCACAAAGCTGTGGAGTGATGTGGTATCATACTCAAATAGTTGGTTTAATTACTGATTAGGGCAACAAGATATTCATCATGGAAATATAATCATTAAAACTAGAGATGAGCGAAGTTTTGAAAAATTTGACTCTGCAGCTTTGCAGAAGTTCCACAAGAAATTCGATTAGTTACAAATTAATTTGTCATGAATCACTATAAATCAGGTGGCTGTGTGTCACCTTTAATGCACTTTTAAACAGGGGCTGTATACACTTCTCCAACCCCAGCGCTCTCCTGCTCTACAGGTGGGAGCCCTTCTTCTGCCATCTGCTTTTCCTCCTTTTCCACATCATCTAATATCAATGAAAATATGTCATCAGGAATATCCAGCATCTCCTCTCTCTTTATATTACTGATTTTTCTAGGACATGGAGACTTTGAAGAATGGTTTGGAAGAAGCATTCTTATTGGTATTGAATTACACATCTTAGTTTACTGCTGATGTAGGAATATGTAAATATAGGAAAAAATAAATAAAACTGATGCAGAATAAGTCTCCCTGCACTCACCCTATTCAATATTCTTCTATTAATCGCTTTAAGCGACACTGTCCCTAGCACATTAGCGCATACCATGTCTCTCTCTATTCTCAGCTCACAGGACAATGGCGGAGACCACGCAGGATTAGTGTTTTATAGGGCTGTGACAACACAGGGGATGGCAATCTGTGGATTGGCTGGCTGCACGGCATTATTGGTGATTTTGCGTTCCCGGGCTTGTTTCCTCTACACTTAGTTTTGGTTTGTAACGCGTGCAGCAGCCATTTTAGAAAAACCTGATTCATTACCACAAAGCGTGAGGAAATTCGGATTCATTGTGAATCAAAGTTTCCTGAATGTTGGATCAAATTCCACATGAATGGAGCTTAGCCCCGCCCAGGCCAGTGATACTAGTCGTGACGTCACTGGCCTGCGGGTAAACACTGAGAAGGCCGCGGCACTCCTGTAGCGCCGCTGCCTTCTCAAACAGCTGATCGGCGGGGGCCCCGGGAGTCGGGCCGCCGCCGATCAGATACTGATGATCTATCCAGAGGATAGATCATCAGATATTAAAACCTGCAGAACCCCTTTAACTTTGCTCAACACTAATTATAACATTCTGTATGTGGTCCAATTAAGGGTCTGGCTACACTTTGCGTGACTTCTTAAAATATGATCTGACTTTAAGTGTCTGGCTACATGGCAACATGTGTTGTGCCACAGGAAGTTGCAGAAAAGTTGCCCAACCTTTTTTGTAATGATAGCCCATGGTGTCAAAATGCAACATGCTGTGACTGCAACAGTTGCAAAAAAATCAGAAGCCAGACCCTTGATTGGACCACATATAAGCCCAGGTCCCATAACCCCAATGGACTAAATTAAGCTGGTTGCCATTTTGACATGCATCAGTTAAAAAGCTATAATATTTTTATTTGTTGGGCTAGGGGGATTTTTTTTGTAAATAATGCAGGTTTCTTTTAATATATTTATATACATAATGTATTATTTTTTATTTATTTGTCTTATGGTGTGAAGAAATAGTTATATTTTAGCTTCCCCCCCCCCATAATTAATACAGAATTACCCTTAAATATATTTTTCATTATCATTTGTCATTGTCTTCCATAAACATATCACATGCCTAATTTTGCATAATCAGGCATTTTTTTTGTTAGTTTATTTAATTTTTTTATGATGAGGAGAATTGTTACTGTTATGCCTCATTCACACGTCAGTGTTTGGTCAGCGATTTCCATAAGTGATTTTGAGCCAAAACCAGGTGCGGCTGTTTCTGTTTATTCTATCTTCATACAGTTGAAATTTATTATTTTCTTTGGGGGTTGTTCAATTTAATTAAACCAGTATATACAGTAAGTGATCAGTACACCAATACACAGGTTAGTGCACCACATTGTCTGTGAGTGATAATGTGATATTAAGCTTCAGGCCTGGCCCTTAATCAGCCGTTTCCATTTATTTTATCTGTACACAATTGTTTTTTTTAATTATTATTTTGGGGTTGTTCATTTGAATTTAACCAGCATACAGGTGTTCACTACACCAAAACACTGGGTAGTGTACCAAATTATCTGTGAGTGATTACCTGATATTAAGCATCAGGCTTCAATCATCCATTTTTATTTCCCTCTCCACACAGTTACAATTTTTTTGGGGTTGTTCAATTTAATTAAACCAGCATATAAGTGATCAGTACACCAATACACAAGGTAGTGCACCACATTATCTATGGGTTACAACATGATATTAAGCGTCAGGTCTCTATCATCCATTTACATTTCTTCCTCCACACTGTTTGAATTGTATTTTTTGGTGTTTGGGGGGGGGGTGTTGTTCAATTGAATTAAACTGACATATAGGTGTTTACTACACCAAAACACTGGGTAGTGCACAAAATTATCTGTGAGTTATTACCTGATATTGCTCATGACACTATATCTGTAAAGTACCTTTTCTATATCCACACTGCACTGCTGCTGCTCCCAATTACAAGGGAGAATATTTTTTAGGTTCATTCACAATGAGCAACTTTTTCTTCTGACAATCAACACTTGTCATATGGGCAGGCCTTCTGACCCTGTCAAGGCATAATTTTTGGATGCTTGGTCCCCCAAGCCACTTTCTTTTTTTTATCCCATAACACTGTGTGTGTTTAAAAATCATCTGCCCTGAAGAGGGACAATTTTTGGAAGCTTTGGAATATGGAAAAGCATAACACATGTGCAATTGGAGCAGCTTCGGTTCGGTCCGAATCGTTTTGGGTCCGAACGTTTTAAACTATTTGGTGAACCTGAAACAAACTGAACTAAATCGGTATAATTTTTTTCACCTATTGTCTACAAAAGAATTTAAACAGTGAATGCTACTTGAGAACACTAAACATACCCCAAATTGCACTGGTAGCACAAAAGAAAATTACCATGAAAAACAGCACATACATATGGCATATTTCAGAGTAATGCTGCATGTGAAATCAGCCTTTGGGCTTATTCACACGTTTTTCACATGTGCAGTCTATTTTTTCCATGCAGAGCACAAGTACAGTCATGGCCAAAAGTTTTGAGAATGACACAAATATTATATTTTCACATGATCTGCTGCCCTCTGGTTTTTATGTGTGTTTGTCAGATGTTTTTATCACATACAGAAATATAATTGCAATCATATTATGAGTAACAAAAGCTTATATTGACAGTTAGAATGAGTTAATGCAGCAAGTCAATATTTGCAGTGTTGACCCTTCTTCTTCAGGACCTCTGCAATTCTCCCTGGCATGCTCTCAATCAACTTCTGGACCAAATCCTGACTGATAGCAGTCCATTCTTGCACAATCAATGCTTGCATTTTGTCAGAATTTGTAGGTTTTTGTTTGTCCACCCGTCTCTTGATGATTGACCACAAGTTCTCAATGGGATTAAGATCTGGGGAGTTTCCAGGCCATGGACCCAAAATCTCTATGTTTTGTTCCATGAGCCATTTAGTTATCACCTTTGCTTTATGGCAAGGTGCTCCATCATGCTGGAAAAGGCATTGTTGATCGCCAAACTGCTCTTGGACGGTTGGGAGAAGTTGCTCTCGGAGGACATTCTGGTACCATTCTTTATTCATGGCTGTGTTTTTAGGCAAGACTGTGAGAGAGCCGATTCCCTTGGCTGAGAAGCAACCCCACACATGAATGGTTTCAGGATGCTTTACAGTTGGCATGAGACAAGACTGGTGGTAGCGCTCACCTCGTCTTCTCCGAATAAGCTGTTTTCCAGATGTCCCAAACAATTGAAAAGGGAATTCATCAGAGAAAATGACTTTACCCCAGTCCTCAGCAGTCCACTCCCTGTACCTTCTGCAGAATATCAGTCTGTCCCTGATGTTTTTTCTGGAGAGAAGTGGCTTGTTTGCTGCCCTCCTTGAGACCAGGCCTTGCTCCAAGAGTCTCCGCCTCACAGTGCATGCAGATGCACTCACACCTGCCTGCTGCCATTCCTGAGCAAGCTCTGCACTGCTGGTAGCCCGATCCCGCAGCTGAAATACTTTTAAGAGACGGTCCTGGCGCTTGCTGGTCTTTCTTGGGCGCCCTGGAGCCTTTTTGGCAACAATGGAACCTCTCTCCTTGAAGTTCTTGATGATGCGATAGATTGTTGACTGAGGTGCAATCTTTCTAGCTGCGATACTCTTCCCTGTTAGGCCATTTTTGTGCAGTGCAGTGATGACTGCACGTGTTTCTTTAGAGATAACCATGGTTAACAGAAGAGAATCAATGATGCCAAGCACCAGCCTCCTTTTAAAGTGTCCAGTGGTGTCATTCTTACTTAATCATGACAGATTGATCTCCAGCCCTGTCCTCATCAACACCCACACCTGTGTTAATGGAGCAATCACTGAAACGATGTTAGCTGGTCCTTTTAAGGCAGGGCTGCAATGATGTTGAAATGTGTTTTGGGGGATAAAGTTCATTTTCTAGGCAAATATTGACTTTGCAAGTAATTGCTGTTAAGCTGATCACTCTTTATAACATTCTGGAGTATATGCAAATTGCCATTATAAAAACTGAAGCAGTAGACTTTGTAAAAATTAATATTTGTATCATTCTCAAAACTTTTGGCCATGACTGTATACACTTTCCTGCTTTTCCTCTGACCGGACACATGTATTACTTTGGTCCCTGTTGTGAATGTGCTGGGACATGCTGCAGACACTGGAAGAGAGAGACAAACACAGGCCACATGGTAGTTAGCTAGCTAGTAGAAGTGGGTGGTGCTCACAAATTGGCACACCACCTCAGGGCCTAGAAAAGGTTAGAGCAGCTGAACACTGGCCACAGTAGAGAAGTAAGTAAAGTAGGGTTAGCCAACGTATGCTTCTCAGACAACACACTCTGGAACATCAGAGGACCTGTAGAGAAGCCAGGTCAGGAGATCAAGAACAGTCACCTATAAAGAGAGTGGCATACAAGACTGAGAGTGTAGAGTGTGTTGTGAGGAGAGACCTGCCAAGACTTGCATAGATGCCTTAGGAGAGTTGCCCTTGCCAGCACCAGATTGTGTGGAGTGTGCCACCAGTGAGTTACCATTGCCCGTCAAGCAGAAAAGCCATTTAAATTGCTGATAGTGTCACCCATGGAAGCTGGGTGCAACACCTGAGGAGAGAGTAAGCCTATTACCAGAGATGCGCAAATTCAGTGAAATTCTTTTCGGTCTTGCTTCTAGCGATTCAGCCATCAGATTCAATTTGGTCAGAATAAACGACCCAAATGAAAAGTGCCCCAATTGCGATGAAAACTTGTGTATGACACTCTAGGGTTTACAAGCCCCTAGACCCTTACAAAGTTATTTAATGCAAAGACAGCATTAGTAATGTCAAAGTGACAGTAACATACATAGCTATGGGTAATCAGATGGTAGCCTTTGGTAACACACAGCCTGTTTAAAAACACACTGCACTATTGATTTTTTTATGATTTTTAACATTTAAAATGGACCAAAAATGGTTCCTTTTTGGGACAGTTGCCTACTGATGTTTATATACTCGGTGGGACCAGAAGAAGCAATGGCTTGTTTTTACTAGCAATTCAAAAATGATCCATTTTTGGACAATAGCAACAGGATTGCTGTTATTTAAATAAATAAATAAATAAAATGGACAGTAAATGTAAGGCAGTAAATGTGCAGCTGTGTTGGGGTAGTAGTTGTGGCAGCTGCAGCTCTGCATGGAACATGAGAGACAGGCAGACAGTGTGATGGACAGACAGATTGTAAATTATTTGATGAAGATTAAGTTGACTCACAGCGGTTCACTGTGACAGTTGTGGCAGTGTAGGCTGGCTGGTTGCTTGGGGCTGCATGCTGGCTGCGGTGTTGTGTGTGAACTGTTGCCTGTGTTTGTGTCTGTCTTGTGCCTTGCTGGGTGTAACCCTATTCTACTGACCCAGGGGGTTTTGCCATATGCCCTTCTGTGTTGTGTTGCCTGGTAAAGTGTTTTTGATGTTGTATCCTTTCTGTTGCATATTTTGCCTGGAAGTGTAATTGCTTCTGATCCTGTCTGTTCTATGTATAGCCTGGCGGTGCTCCACTGCTTATGATCCTGTCTGTTCTACGTCTAGCCTGGCAGTGCCTAACTGCTTATGATCCTGTCTGTTCTACGTCTAGCCTGGCAGTGCCTAACTGCTTATGATCCTGTCTGTTCTACGTCTAGCCTGGCAGTCCCTAATTGCTTATGATCCTGTCTGTTCTATGTCTAGCCTGGCAGTGCCTAACTGCTTATGATCCTGTCTGTTCTATGTCTAGCCTGGCAGTGCCTAACTGCTTATGATCCTGTCTGTTCTATGTCTAGCCTGGAAGTCCCTAACTGCTTATGATCCTGTCTGTTCTATGACTAGCCTAGAAGTCCCTAACTGCTTATGATCCTGTCTGTTCTACGTCTAGCCTGGCAGTGCCTAACTGCTTATGATCCTGTCGGTTCTATGTCTAGCCTGGCAGTGCCTAACTGCTTATGATCCTGTTTGTTCTATGTCTAGCCTGGCAGTCCCTAACTGCTTATGATCCTGTCTGTTCTATATCTAGTCTGGCAGTGTCTAACTGCTTATGATCCTGTCTGTTCTATGTCTAGCCTGGCAGTCCCTAACTGCTTATGATCCTGTCTGTTCTATGTCTAGCCTGGCAGTGCCTAACTGCTTATGATCCTGTTTGTTCTATGTCTAGCCTGACAGTCCCTAACTGCTTATGATCCTGTCGGTTCTATGTCTAGCCTGGCAGTGCCTAACTGCTTATGATCCTGTTTGTTCTATGTCTAGCCTGGCACTGCCTAACTGCTTATGATCCTGTTTGTTCTTTGTCTAGCCTGGAAGTCCCTAACTGCTTATGATCCTGTCTGTTCTATGTCTAGCCTGGCAGTCCCTAACTGCTTATGATCCTGTTTGTTCTATGTCTAGCCTGGCAGTCCCTAACTGCTTATGATCCTGTCTGTTCTATATCTAGTCTGGCAGTGTCTAACTGCTTATGATCCTGTCTGTTCTATGTCTAGCCTGGCAGTCCCTAACTGCTTATGATCCTGTCTGTTCTATGTCTAGCCTGGCAGTGCCTAACCTGCTTATGATCCTGTCTGTTCTATGTCTAGCCTGGCAGTGCCTAACTGCTTATGATCCTGTCTGTTCCATGTTCCGATACACTTGGTTCAGTGGTAGTGCTACCACTATTGCCTAACATGCTTATCCTTTACTGTCATGTTCCTTTATTACATGTGTAATAAAGTATTCAGTTGGTTTCCTGGTCTGTAATCTGCCTGTGTCCCGTTTGCATGACGTTGCGGAGGTCTTCCCCGTCCTCCGGAACGTGACAAATACATTGAGTAGTGTAGCTTTAAAAACAACACACTAGCATAAGCACTCTGACAACTGGCTGACAAAACTAGCCTTCCTGAGGCAGCCTAAATAAGTTACACAATGTGACACACAGGCTCCTGTTTCTAAAACCTATCTCTCTGTGAAATATATATAAATCTAACAATGGTCACTGTCAAATAACCTCTCTGTCCCCAAACTAGTTCTGTGGTTTAAGACCTCTTTCCTCTATCTAACAGATGTGTTGTCCAATGTACACGCCTAGAAAAACATGGCAGATTCTGTCTGGGATCCTATATAGTGCCCAGTGACTTCACAGTTATAATCCCTTGTAATTGCCTGCAAGGCATCATGGGCAGGCCTGCCGGGATGGAGTCATATGGAGTCATATGATCCTCCTTTAACTTGTCATCTTCCCTGTATTTTGATATACTGTATAAAGTGGCAGATGCCATTTCCATCAAATTGTGCCAGACAAATCCTTGGATTAATTGGAAGCTTTGGATTAATTGGAAACATTTTTCTGAATATCCCGATGAATTTGATTAGTTTAGAATTGATTTGCTTATCTTAACATGTCATTCATTTAGTCGATTAGTAAGAGATGAAGTATATTTGCTATTTACATGCTGTTAAAAAAATCCAGTTAAGACTTTTGACATTAGTTACTGTGCCACCGAGTGTTCAGAGTGTGTAGCAATATGCACGTCCATCTGGTCACACATGCTCAGTCCCACAGCCAGGTCCCCTACATAGTGATCCTGAAGCAGATAATAGAAATAGAAACAGCTATCCAGCAGGGCTGCTGAAGGTCAGGCCACCACCGATCTGGTATTGATAACTTATCCTTAGGATGATCTGTCCTGATAGATAGGCCATCATTGTCCTGAAAAAGGAAAACACCTTTAAGGTTGCAGGGTGTGAGATTACAGAATTAAAGATCACAGATATAGTGTTTATGTAAGATATTATTATCCTTTTATTCATAGAGCACAGACATAATTTGCGGCACTACACAATGGATGCATTCATTCTCTCGAGTTCCTTGCCTCTGCTGAAGCATTAGACTTTCTGTGCCACAGGCAAACACTCAGGTACATTCATAGGAAGCCAGAAAACTATGGGTATGATTCTGGAATGCCAGAGAAAACCATAGGAATACAGAAGGCCGCCATAAGCAATTTCAGGGCCCATACAGGCACGTTTTGTGCCCCCTCATGCCTAATGGTCCAACCCACACAAGCCTAGCCCTCCACCCTCTTGCAAACCCCTACGTTTAACATGCACCACATACCTCTTACATCCAGTGATGTCTCTTCTAATGTAGACATTCTTGTTCCTCATCTTCTCCAGGTGTAATACAACTTTAGCCAGAAGTAAGTTATAGCTGAAGTCTACTTCAGCCTGTAGCTGGCATAGATTTCAGTATCTGGCACACGGAAGGGCAGAGATGCACCTAATTTATTAAGAGCCCGTACTTGTACGTCACAGTGGTTGGGGTAATGTATGGATCGTACTGCTTCAGTAAGCCCGCTCTATACATGGCAGGTGCTGGCTGTATCATGCAGCAGACACCTGGCTGCAATGACAGGGCAGGGAATGGCGATCCTGCTGAACCCTGTAATTTAACCCCTCAGGTGCTGCGATTAATCGCGGGACTCCAATAGGTTACCATGGCAGCCTGGACACTTGTGAAGCCTTCCAGGCCTGCCATAGTAAGCTCCCAGCTGCTGTGTGTACAAAGCATAGCACAGCAATAAACAATGAACATCCAAATGTGTTTCTAGCAATGCTGAACAGCTCTCCAGTTTTAGACAAGCTTCATGTTGGTTTATATCTGAGTTGCAATCTGCCGGTGACATTCCTGGGAAACCCTAGTTGTTTGTAGGTAAGCATTATCCTGCTGAAAAATGCCAGTTCGAAGCCCTGCCATGAGAGACAACACACATGTCCTGCACATACTGCTGAGCTATTAGTGTCCCTTGTATCATTACTAGGGGTTACCAACTTCATATGCGATGGCTCCCCAGATCATCACACCAGCAGTGACAGGGTTAAAGTACTCGTCACGAAACCTCCACACTCAAAACTGACTGGCCACTAAAGATGACACTGTTCCAGTTCGCAGCAGTCCAGGTCTCTCATTCATGAGGCCACTGCAAACAAAGATGATGGTGGCTGGCTGTCAATGGGAGGTCATGAAATGGGCACTGTGCCACCAAATTTCCTTCTGCTAAGTGCCTGGAAATGATCTGGGCAGAGACAGGGTTGTGTAATTAAGGTAGATACCAAAACTGTGGGAGCTGCTCATGCTTGTTGGTGGATTAAAGGATCCTCTCTAATGGTGGTCTCTCTCGGTCTTCTGGAGCCTGTACTCCATTTATGTGTGCCCTCAATTAACTGTAGCATGCACCTGAGGAGCCACTGCATAGGATGGGAGTGGTAGTGAACTTGATAAGATGCTGTATCATAATGTACTACCTCAGACCATTGCTTCCTGAGGATCAGCAGTGAAAAGGTAGTTTGAATAATCAGGCCAGAAGTAAAAGTGTAATAATCTCTCTTTACAAAATACAACTTGTGGCAAATCCTGCAATATTAAATACAAAGTGCAGATTCTCTGGCACCAGATGAGGCAGAATGGTGGCTGGTTGATTGGCACTAACAGGCACTTGCGGATATAGTTGTAAGATTAAAGGAAATCTGTCACATGATTTTAGTGTTTTAAACTAAAACTATAGCCATGTTCAGTAAAGTACCTTGAGTCTAGATGTGGTCTCCAATCTTTTTTTTCAGATTCCGTTTTCGTTTTATTTGACTTTTTCTCATATGTAAATTTCCTCTGAAGGAGCCCAGAGGGGCGTTAGGGAGCCCAGTAACGCCCCCCCCCCTGTGTCCAGCACGCCTTCTTCATGCTCCAAAACGCGCCTATTTAGGGACGGACTAATGGCCCATATTAGCATTGTAGGCCGCCGCCCCCCTCAACTACGTCACGGCAGCTCTGGAAACCACTCGCAGAGCTGCCTGCTTCGCCCAGCCGAAATCTCGCGCAGGCGAAATCTCGCGAGATTTCGGCCGGGCAAAGCAGGCAGCTCTGCGAGTGGTTTCCAGAGCTGCCGTGACGTAGTTGAGGGGGGCGGCGGCCTACAATGCTAATATGGGCCGTTAGTCCGTCCCTAAATAGGCGCGTTTTGGAGCATGAAGAAGGCGTGCTGGACACAGGGGGGGGGCGTTACTGGGCTCCCTAACGTCCCTCTGGGCTCCTTCAGAGGAAATTTACATATGAGAAAAAGTCAAATAAAACGAAAACGGAATCTGAAAAAAAAGATTGGAGACCACATCTAGACTCAAGGTACTTTACTGAACATGGCTATAGTTTTAGTTTAAAACACTAAAATCATGTGACAGATTTCCTTTAAGGCTAATATTTGTCTGGCCTAGTGGTGGTTTAGGTGATGGGTGTCTGAGCTGTAGTCCCTCACCTTGCAGCAGTGTCTGTAAATCTGTATTTCACTGATCACTCTGCTGTCTTGTCGCACTGCTGCTTTCTGAATTTTGCAGATCTCTCTGGAGTGTTGCTCTCATAGAAGAATATCTAGTTCAGAGGAGTAGGAGCTCTGACATGGAGACTGGAACTCCCCCTCCTGGCAGGAAGCAGGACTGTCCCAATCCTACGAAGAGGGGTGGAACAGGATGGTTAGCCCTGCTCCTGCCAATCCTTACTCCTCTGCTAGAAAACATGGCCAAAACAATACATAAGAACTGCAGATGCCCCCAGGTGTGGGGTACTGCATATCCACTGCTCCCAACACCTCCTGACAGCTAGTTTAGAAAAGCCTAGATTCATTTGTCAAAACAACCATCCTGCTTCTCTCAGTCCAACGATGTGCCCCCTCTCAAAGTCTATCAACTAGGCAAAATGTCTTTGAGCGTGTTGTAGAGGCATGTCTAGTAGTCAACAATCTCTACCCAAAAGTAGCCTCTGAGATCCTTTTTATGGAGCATTGAGGGAAACACTTTTACTTTCTTTTGTGGCAAGACCCAGTTGGTATCATGCATCATGAGACGCGGTGAGAGCATCTCTGAGGAGCACCATCATAATGGATTCATGCCCATTCAAGCATGGACACAGGATGTGCAGGTCATTTACCCTCCTCAGTTTTTCTTTTTGGACCAGTTGGACCCCCATTTATATTATTCAGTATTTTTTTTTGTACTATTTGTAATTTTGGATTTCCTATCTGTGACCGAATAGAGAAGTAGGACATCATTCTTAAAGGGGTTGGCCACTTTCTGGCAACTTGTGCCCAGTGTGTATGCTAGATGACTAAATGGTACTTACTAGTATAGCCTTTGTAAATATTCTGTGCTATTTGCTATATTTCCTAAGCCATGTCCCATTGTTAGGAAAATCTTCTGTGCTGTCCACGCAGAGGTCATGTCCATAAGATGTCCGCTGATGGAGGGTCATGTGACCAGGCAAATCACCTCCATGTTGTGTCTCCTCCAATCAAATACACTGCACCTACAACAGTGCAAGAGCACATGGCAGGTGCAGTGTATCTGAAAAGAGTAGACATCATATGGAGGTGATTTGCCTGGTCACATGACCCTCCATCAGCTGCCATTTTATGGACATGACCTTTGTGTGGACTTGACAAACAAGGGATAATACAATACGAAATATAGCAAATGGTGCAGAATTTCAACAAAGACTCAGACCACATCTATATTCATGTACATATCTGCCTGACACATAACTGCGTGCTGAGTTTTACAAACATTTCTATCTTGGTGCGTTTTTTTTTTTTTTGGTTAATGAGTGTATTTTGCAAGTTTTGTGTAATTTATGCTCCAAATGCCAAATTTACCTTCATCTGTGCTGCATTTTCAAGGGTCCATTTAGGATGCCTGTACTGTACATAGCGCTTGCATACCATGCCACCAAAAAGTACATGCAGTTTTATAGTGAATGGCTGTAGATCTGTGATGTGGCACTCTACGCGTATGGCCACATGGTCAGGTTTCCTGATGTAGTTTTGCAAGCCAAAACCAGGAGTGAATATAAAAAAAAAAAAAAAAAAGAAGCGGTATCCATCCTTAAAGCGGTTGTCCACTTTCGGAGAGCTTTTCTGCTAGAAGCCCCACCCATTGTAGGACCTGCGGCGGTCAGCAGCATACTTATCTGCTCCCTGGTGCTAGATTCCAGCTCCTCCAGTTCCCGCTACTGAACAGTTGTCTCGCTTGTCAGCACCCAGTTTGTGTTCCCCATGCATCATGTGACCCATTGACATGATGCATGGGGTACTTGTTACCAGTCATTGGCTGCAATGTCACAAGGGACACCCATCAAATTTGATTTTGAGTGGGACCAGAGCACGGCATTGGGGACCAAAGGAGTCAGAATATGGCAGCGAGGAGCGGGTAAGGCTGAGTTTACATCACCGCTATATATTTCCATTGTTCAGCTCCATTTGAGGAAGTGCTGGATAGGTCACATAACTGACCTGAACGTGGTGTGGTTGGCCCCTTCAAAATGTGCCAATTTCCAGACCACTCAGGCTGGCAGGACCCCCGTTGGTGATCATACTTACCTGATCTTTGGTGCTGGGTTCTGTCTCGTTCACTCCTGACCTCTGCTGCTTGTCTCAAGTCCCTCCATGTAAACTTCCTGTTTGACGCCACTGCAGCCAATCACTGGCCGCTGCTCTTCTTGCACTATTTAAGGCTGATTTCACACTTGTGGTAGCCTTTTCTAGCAGGTTGTTCCGGTGGGGGGGGACAGCCTGCTGGATCCGTGCTAACGCTAGCCCACCTTGCCACCGGAGGTCCGCTCCGGCACCATTCACTATAATGGGGGTAGGCCAGAGGTCCGGCCGCAGCACGGCAAACATGCCAAGAGGCGGCCGGACAAAAACTACAGCATGCTGCCGTGCTCCGGCCGGACCTCCAGCTCGCCCCATTGTAGTGAATGGAGCCGGAGAGGACTTCTGGTAATGCAGTGGACTTGTGGTAGCAGCGTGCCGGAAAAGGCAACCGCATGTGTTAAAGTAGCCTTATATGGTCGCATCACGCAAGGGGAGCAGATCAGTGCTGCGACCAGTGATTGGCTGCAGCGGCATCAAACCAGAAGTTTACATGGAAGTACCCGATACAGGCAGTGGTGACGAACAGTGAGCAAACGAACTGGGACATGTGAATGAGGCTTAAAGATAGTGGTAGGATATGGCCAGGATATTACGAGTAAATAGAAAGTTGTAGCAGCACTCACGGTCCCAAAGTCCATTAAGTGGTGGTGCCGTCAGTGATGGGTACCAGTCCCTGTACCCCCAGTCATCCTTAATCCAAACAGAAAGACTGCAGCATTCTCAGGTTTTGAAGCAATTCTTCTTTATTTCATCACCTCAGTGCGACGTTTCGACACAAACTGGTCTCTCTGAAGCATACAGTGAGGGGTCTATACCCACATATAAATACCCACCCCTAGTGTCACATGACTATTTACATCATTGATATATTCGATATCTCCTTAAGCTGATGTCACTCATTGTTAAATCAACCTCATACCAAATACATCAGATATATACATAACAGTGCAAAAATGGTACCAATAAAATGATATTAATAATACCTGTGGAGAGATGAATATGAGGCTCGCCTGTGGGCTGATCGTGCTGTGTCAGGTTGCAAAAGGGCGCGCTATTACCCGCTGCTCAGTTAAGCGCTATCCATATGCTGGCAGGCCCGGCGTACCCTTCGCGCTACTGCGCATGTGCCGCCCAGTTGCCGGAGCGCTCAGTGACAGCGCGTCTCCATACAGCCTACTGCGCCTGCGTGGCAAGAGCGCCTTGACACCTTAGAACCCAAAGGTTTAAACAGAGAATTCAAAATTGGGACACTCTACTGAGACGGACATCTCCATGATATACCTCTTCATGTAGTAATATGTAAATACCATAGTGTGGTTAACATGATTTTAATTTTAAGTAAGGTTGAGATTAATCATTGCTTTTTATCTTCACTTATGCCCCTTTCACACGAGCGGGAGACTCGCATGTCTCCCGCAACGCATCTACAGGGCTGGACTCCTGCACTGTCTGGGATCGCATATAATGCTCTGCGATCCCTGTCAGTGCCGAGTCCAGCCCTGTAGATGCGTTGCGGGAGACATGCGAGTCTCCCGCTCGTGTGAAAGGGGCATTATAGGTACCAGAATATGGGAGAATCCTGTGGGCTTTTTTTTCGCACCCCCCTGGACATGTTAGGGTTGGTCTACCTTTTAATGACTTGGTCCTGAACCGGAGGTAAATTTGGGTATTATTATCTCTATAGAGGGACACCGTGTGACGGATTGTTTATTTGGGAGTTTTCTCCCCCTAGAGACAGTATTCAGTCTCGCTTAAAGAGGGATTATTACTAGATTCGCTGCTCTTTGACCTGTTTATACACATTTTGGGATGGCTTTACCCCTTCCCTTGGGCTTGAATGTGGGACAACTCAGGTTGAGGCCGGTGGCTTTGGTAGAGACATTGGCCCTGATATATCATATCATCACTCCAGAATTCTGGCATCAAAAAGCCGCAAAATAGGGCTTTTGCGACTTTTTTGCACTCCCGTGCGCAAAATGTATGCAATTGCGCAAAATTTTGCTACTTTTTTGCGCAAAAGTTTGCGACTTTTTGCATGTGTACACCACTCACTCCAGTTTTGTAATATGGGTGGAAATTTACTCCGAAATTTATCATTGCGACTTTTTTAAAAAGTCGCAAAATAGTCGCAATCTCACTCGAGGAGGAGGGTGGAGTAGGAAAAGTGGAGGAGCTTCTCTAGATAGAAGTGTTAGGTTTAAGGACAAGCCACATTTATCAAACAACCTGTGACATTTGATAAATGGAACATAAAGTACTCCAACACAGACTGAAGCAAAACTGACTTCAAATATTCTCCTAATGATAAATTCCCCCCATTGTACCTTCTGAGGAAGCCCAGTTCGATTGTGGTAGGGATTTGGGGCATGTCCCTTAGAACGGAGGGGCACGGCCTTCCCGTCTAAGGCCTCTTTCACACGAACTTTGTTTTTGCGGGCTCCGATCCGCATTTTTTGCTGATAAAATGCGGATCCATTCATTTCTATGTGTCCGCATCCGTTGCTCCGTTCCGTAGCCCGCAAAAAAAATAGAGCATGTCCTATTCTTGTCCGTATTACGGACAGGAATAGTACTGTTCTATTAGGGGCCAGCTGTTCCGTTCCGCAAAATACGGAATGCACACAGATGCCATCCGTTGTTTTTGCGGATCTGCAATTTGCAGACCGCAAAACACAACGTTCGTGTGAAAGAGGCCTAAATGAGTGGATACGCACCTAAATAACTGGTCCTGTTCCCCTGAAGGTCCTTTGGGGGTAGCACACCCTTCCTGGTGGTGCGGGTTGACTTTTGGAGGAGATGTCTCTCTTCGCTGAGAGGGGCACGCCACTACTTAAAGTGGCGCGTGAACTTATATCCCAAAGTGTGTCTATTTATTAGTATGTACTCTTGAACATTATTATGACCTCTCTTCTTGAGTTGAGGAAGGGATCAGTCCTATAATAATATTATATGCTTTTCTCTAAAAGAAACCAATACCGGTGACCTTTAGGATAATAATTACTTCTTGCCCCCCTGAAGTCCTAATAATAAAAGTATTATGCATGTTGTGAGCCCTTCTATATTGCTATTTGTCTATATTAGCCATTTGGGACACTTGATGTGCTAAAAAACATCCTGTATGAGGTCAAGCGGCAGCCACGCAGGCGCAGTAGGCTGTATGGAGACGCGCTGTCACTGAGCGCTCCGGCAGCCAGGTGGCGCATGCGCAGTAGCGCGAAGGGTAACAGGCCTGCCAGCACGTGGATAGCGCTTAACTGAGCCGCAGGTAATAGCGCGCCCTTTTGCAACCTGACACAGCACGATCAGCCCACAGGCGAGCCTCATATTCATCTCTCTACAGGCATTATTATCATTTTATTGGTACCATTTTTACACTATTATTTATTGTATATCTGATGTATTTGGTATGAGGTTGATTTAACAATGACTGACATCAGCTTAAGGAGATATCGAATATATCAATGATGTAAATAGTCATGTGACACTAAGGGTGGGTATTTATATGTGGGTATGGACCCCTCACTTTATGCTTGAGAAAGACCAGTTTGTGTCGAAACGTCGCACTGAGGTGATGAAATAAAGAAGAATTGCTTCAAAACCTGAGAATGCTGCAGTCTTTCTGTTTGGACTAAGGATGACTGGGGGTACAGGGACTGGTACCCATCACTGACGGCACCACCACTTAATGGACTTTGGGACAGTGAGTGCTGCTACAACTTTCTATTTACTCGTAATGTCCTGGCCATTTCCTACCACTATCTTTAAGCCTCATTCACACCTCCGTGCTCAAATCCGTGAGCAGGTGGTCAGTGAGTCATCTGTGAAGCTGTCCGTGAAGGATCCGTGTTTCACTGACACCGAACAGCTGAAAAATAATTTTCAAAGCATCTCTTCTTAATGATCCATGAAACACGGATGCAATGCGGATGGCATCCGTTGTTTTTCATGGACCCATAGACTATAATGGGCATGAGGGATCCAGGAACACGGATCAAGATAGGACATGCATCCATGCTAAAAAAACGGAACCACGGACCGTGATGAAACATGGATGTCTGAACACGCACATTAAAATGAATGGGGACGTGTGCTGTCCGTGGAGAACACGTACAGCACACGTCAGTGAAATACTGCCGTGTGAATGAGGCTTTACATGCAATGTTT
This sequence comes from Rhinella marina, assembly GCA_900303285.1. Lineage (NCBI taxonomy): Eukaryota > Metazoa > Chordata > Amphibia > Anura > Bufonidae > Rhinella > Rhinella marina. The sequence goes on from ONZH01000326.1 coordinate 27,232, forward strand.
TCTCACTGAGAAAAAAAAAAACTACAGGTGAGCACATGCCCAGAATTTAACGCCTTGAGGTAATTTTTGAGGTAGTTGTAACAAAAATGACAAAAAAATTGCCACAAAAACGTGTGCTTCATACATGTGATGACTTTTCTCTCCCAGACCCATTACATTGACAGCATTCACATTCTTCAGTCTGCCCTATGGGATAAATAATGGAAGTGCTCTGTGGGGAGGACTCAGGAATGCGGCGGCCTCCTCCTCCTCCCCCCTGTGTCTGATAGACCGGGGCCTCCTCCTGACTCACGTAAAGCCGGTGACACAAGGCGGAGGACTTTGCCCTCCCCAGGTGCACGATATGACTCGCCTCTCAGTCACAGGAGGGAGTCAATAAAAAAGTTTATTTATGAAACTGGAGCGAGGCCCCGCCCATCTGGGAGGTCACACCTCTATGGCTTCCACCAGGGAGGGGACACAGGTGCACAGAGTGTCCAAGGGAGACAGGGAGCCAGGAGGTTGAGTGTGCTGGAGGAGCCGCCTGGTAAAGCTGCACACACTGGAAGCCCGGCCTGGGAGACGTCTTCACCTCCCCGTCTTCTCTAGTAGGAGCTGATTAACCCCTTGCCTGCTGGCGCACTCTAAGACCATGGGGTCCACGGCATCGTGCAGAGGATTGTTTATTACGGGCTGCTTCCTGGCACTGCTCCTGGTGAGTGCTTCCACTTTAAGTGACCAGACTCCTTCATTATTCCTCCTGTCAGTGGATATAGCTAGCGAATATAGAGAAGTCGGTCTCTCTCTGATGCTTGGACCTTGTGTAGATCTGACACCGCTCCTCATACAGAAAACTTCTGGAAGTGTCATTGCCAGTCCCTAGGTGCGACCTAGTGGCTGACCCGTGGAAATAGCTGCTGTATGGTGGGATCCTAACCGATATACCACCTCTTCTAGGGTGTAAGACATTGCTGTGTTCTGTCATGAGTGTAATATAAGCTGAACGGGATGTGTAGCAGAGCTGGTTTAAAGGTCAGATTCAGCTCTGCTACATCTGTAACTGAGACACATTCAGTTTCCTGTGCATTTCATGGCAGTTCCTCAGAAAGAAGCATTCTTCTTCATATCACCCCACTGCCGGAGATGCTAAATAATCCCATTGGCGTCTTCACAAGTAACACATTACATAGATGGTTACATAAAGTGTTAAATATTATGAATTCTATAAAGTATTACATATTATAAATTACAAATTAATACATATTTATTACATTATGAATTACATACAATATTACATATTATAACTGAATACATATGAATTACATACAGTATTACATATTGTAAAATACATAGATTAGATATTATAAAATTTGTTTGTGTATATATATATATTTTCATTACATATTCTTATGCATTGCATACTTTATTACATATTATAAATTAATACATATGAATTACATATAGCATTGCGTCTTCTTATAAATTATACAGTATTACATAGTATGAAGGGTTAGACAATTGACAACCGGCTTCCTATGTTCTGCTGACAACCAGGCCAAACAGAAACCCAATCCAGGTTTATATAACATTGGCATATAGCAGCGCTGAACGTAGGATTTATCCACTGTATGTGTCTGTATTACATGTGCCTTAAAATACAGTAAGACCACTTAACATGTCAGTGTTTGATCAGTGATTTGCATCCGTTCTGGTCACAATCACTGATGGAAATCACTGATGTTTGAAAACAGCCTAAGGCTCCATTCACACGTCCTGTTTTTCTTTCCTGATTTGATCCTGATCCTGACCTGGATCCATTCATTTCAATGGGTCCTGAAAAAATCAGGATCGAATCAGGAAAGAAAAACAGGACGTGTGAATGGAGCCTAAGTCAAAGGTAAAACCACAGAAAGCCGCATCTTCTGTTGACAAACTCGGCACTACTACATCTGAATGTTCACTGTGGATTTGTAGAAGCTTGTACAGGATTTAGTATTGAGACTTCCCGTCTGAGTATATGTCATATTTGCTTCTTGTCTTCTAGGCAGAGGTTAATGTGTGCCAGGGCTTAACCCTGTTTGCCCACTGGCTGAGGTTAGGAGATCTGCTACTGCTGGGAATGAGTATGGTTGCTATGTGCTTCTCCTTCACTAAAATCCTTAGTTTTTTACTATTCTGATATAACTAACAAATAGAAAGTCACGTATCTGTAGTCTCAGTTGTCTGGCCGGTTGTAGGTGACGGGTTTGTAATGACATCACATCGAATAATAGCTTACTAGCGACACTGGTTCTAATGCAAAAAGTGTATATATTGGAGGAGACCCAATATACACTTGTTTCTGTGCTTCATGTTCTATTGAAGACTTCTTGATAAAGGTGCTCGATTATGTATGTCTTGTAGAAGTGGTCCTCAGGGCCCACCTGCCGGCCATGTTTTCAGGATTTCCTTAGTATTGAGCAGGTGATAGAATTGGTGTCAATGCATCAGGACCTACCTCAGGTATTCATTCTGTGGGATATTCTCAAATCATGACCAGTAGGTGGGCCATGAGGAGCTGAGGAACACTGTCATAGGCCTCATTCACACGTCAGTGTTCGGTCAGTGATTTCAATCAGCGACTTTGAGCCAAAACCAGGATTGGAGCCTTCACAGAGATAAGGTATAAGGGCTTGTTCACAAGACCGTATGTATTTTGCGGTCCGCAAAAACGGATCCGCAAAAAATACGGATGACGTACGTGTGCATTCCGTATTTTGCGGAACGGAACAGCTGGCCCCTAATAGAACAGAACTATCCTTGTCCAGAATTCGGACAATAATAGGACATGTTCTATATTTTTGTGGAACGGAAATACGGACACACGGAAACGGAATGCACATGGAGTAAATTCCGTTTTTTTTTTTTTCTTGAGGACCCATTGAAATGAATGGTTCCGCATACGGTCCGCAAAAAAAAGGGAATGGAAACGGAAAAAATATACAGTCGTGTGAACAAGCCCTAAGAGAAAGATCTGCACATGTTCTGTGTTTGGACCTGCACCTGGTTTTGGCTCGAAATCACTGACCAAAACACCGACATGTGAATGAGGCATTATAGGACATCTTCCACACCCGAGAGCTTCAGTTGGGACTCGTTACTAATGCCTGCTGGAGATATAGTCAAGACCTTAAGGGGTAGGTTCACATGGAGATTTTTTGGAGCTGGTTTGAGGCAGATTTTCCTTCAGGTTTTTCAGCCCAAGCCAGTAGTGGATCCAGACGGAAGGAGAAGTAAAAGTCCTTCCTTTATATTTACATTTGGAATCTACTTCTGGTTTTGGCTGAAAGACCTGAAGGGAAATCTGCCTCAAAACCTTCTCCAGAAATTCCGTATGACCCTACTGTGAGTTGGTTCCCACTGAGGTTTTTTTTTTTTTTTTTTGGTAGAGCTTTTGATACAGATTTTCCTGGAGGTTTGGTGCATCTTTGAATTTGTTTGAAGAAGTTTCTCCAGGTTTTCTCTACCCCCTCCTCCCCCTGCTGGTGCTGGAGTGCACTTGCAACTTTTTTCTAATTTCTTAAATCTGGCCTACACCTTCTTAACGTTGGCTAGCCATGCCAACTTTTCAGTACTGGAGTGAGTCACAAATGTTTGCGCGAGGAAGCTCAAAAAGTTGCAAAAGACCTCTTACAAGACTTTTGGAAATCAGAATTTGAGAGTGAAGGGCTTGTTAGACCACCCTTCCCACCTTCCGTCCCCCCACATAGTTCTTTCTAGGTCTAATTCATCTCAAGGTTCATGTAGCAGTGTCATTCCTTTGAATCAGATCATAGAGATAGAAGGTCTGACAGCTATGGTGGTTTGTTCTTCTTTACCCTCAATTACTGAGTAGACATAAAACAATATGGAGGTAACGCGCCTTCCTTTGTACTGAACAGCTGAGCTGCAATCTTACATTTTAATGCTGTAATGGTCGTCCAGCTTTCATGCTTATTAAGGACATTCTTTTAAAGTAGGATCAAATACTCTTGTATATTAGGGAGTTCCCTGTACAGCAATTGCCTAACCTACTTCTATTACCTATTGTTGCTTCCTGAAAGCGGGAGATGATAGGGCAGGGCGGTGGTGGGGGAGTCTCATTCTCTGCTGTTCTTGTAGGCACCTCTTAAAGCAGTTTGAGGTAAAAAAAAAAATGCCATTAATTTTCATGCATTTTTATTTCGATTTTTAGCATAATTTTTTTCAGACTGAGGCCCCTTTCAAACGGCGAGACTTCCGCGCGGGTGCAATGCGTGATACAAACGCGCACTGAATCCTGGCCTATTCATTTCAATGGGGCTTTTCACATGAGCGATGTTTTTCACGCATCAGTTCGCCGTTGCGTGAAAATTGCAGCATGTTCTATATTCTGCGTTTTTCACGCAGCCCTGGCCCCATTGAAGCGAATGGGGCTGCGTGAATAACGCATTGCATCTGCACGCAACTGCGGATGCAATGCGTGATTCACTGATGGTTGCTAAGAGATGTTGTTTGTAAACATTCAGTTTTTTATCACGTGCGTGAAAAACGCATTAAAACGCTTCGCGCCCGATGGAAAAAACTGAACGAACGTACGCGATTGCAGTCAAAACTGACTGCGATTGCGTGCGGATTTTCCAGAACGCATCCGGACTGAATCCATGACGCCCGTGTGAAAGAGGCCTAAGAGAAGCCTGACGTAAAAACGCCATATCCAGGGCATGTTGTGTTAAAAAGGCAGAGACTAACATAGATACAAAAATAAGAAAAAAAACTTGCAAACACAAAAAGCCTTGTTTGTGCTGGGTTTATTATTTCTTTATTATTTCCTTATTGCTTTCAGCAAACTTTTGGTCCATGTTTTTTGCCAAAAATAAAAAAACAGGAACAATGTAACATTTTCCTCAAAAAACTGTTAATTCTAAGGGGAATTGGAATCAGTGATAAAAGGCCCAAACACATTAGTGTTCTGTTGCCTGAACCCACTGAGAACGGCAGTATTCGCTGACACGCTAATGCGTTTGAGGAGCTCCCAACAGATCATGTCGGGGAGAGAAGGGTCGGGCAAAATCTTATGAAATCTTTTTTTTTTTTGTTTGTATTCTTTCTCTGCCCTCCCCATAGAATACATGACGGCTGAATGTTTATAGAGGAGTTTCTAGAAAGTTGAGAGAGAGAGAGCTGTTTGACATCTATTGCATGTGTATGCCAGCTTAAAGGAGTATTCTCATCTTAGACAATGGGGGCATATCGCTAGGATATGCCCCCATTGTCTTATAGGTGGGGGTCCCACTGCTGGGACCCGCACCTATATCCAGAACGGAGCGGGGAGCGCTGCGCCTGGAGGACCCCGGGTTTCCGGGGATCCGGCCACCACCAGGCGCAGCTAGCGATATGCCTCCATTGTCTAAAATGAGAATAACCCTTTAAGGGCTCATGCACACAACCGCTGTCAGATGGCCCATATAGCGGCCATCTGGGTTTGTACACCACATCACAGATGCGAACCCATTCAGTTGAATGGATCTGCAATCCGGAAGGTGTGGTGTGGACTGGAGGCACGGAACCCCATGGAAGCGCTCTGTAGCCCTGCATGCACTACTTTCTTGCGGTGCGGGCCATCGGATGTGGATCGCAGACACCATTCAAGTGAATGGGGCCTGCACCCATATACATTGGCCCTACGTTCATTTTCCGTGCATTACGGACCACAGCTGGTTGGGACAAGTTTGTGAGCATTAACCCGAACTCTAGCAGCCAATTTAGGTGGACATACTCATTAGATAGAAGAAAGTTTGGTGGTTCAGCATCCATCGAACAAGTAATCATCTGGAGAATGATCATGACACCTAGACACACGCACACATTTTTGTCCATGTTGGCTGTTTCAGTTGTTCAAACCGTCCATACATGTTCAATGACATTGGACAAACATTTGGATATGCTAAAAGGAACGTTTTCTCACCAAAAGATGGTTTGTCGACCAGCGACTTTCAGACATAAAGTTTAAATATGGCGATTCACTTCCAGATCATGATGGTTTTTTATTTGTAGGTTAAAACGATCCTTGGTTGTTAAATGTCACGAACAATCGTTTTTATTGAAATCATCTTTATCAACTTTACATTTGTGTGTATGGCCGCCATTGCCAATTTTCATACACATCAGCAGAGACCAACTGAAAAATGTAGAAGACACGGAATGTGTTGGAACTTTATAAAGAATAATACTTGATCTTGAAATATATGACACAATTACTAATGTCGGATGTCTTTAGATGTTAAAGAAGAACTCCCGACAAAAATTTTATTCCATGTCCTGCTAGAAATGTACATGATGTAATCTGTAGTGAATGTCATTTTCTTACCAGTGTCTGAATTTTTGACTTATATCATCCATGAAGTTATGTCATCCTGATGTGTGGACAGGAAGTCTAATTCTCTATGTATTCCTATGAGACTGAAAGTGAGGCTCCCATAGGAATGAATAGAGCAGTTACTGGCTTTCTGTCCTGGGTCAGTTGGAGGTCAGGGAGTTGGTCACATGACCCAGCTACAATAAGAAGAGAGGTTTTTACTCACAGAAACAGTCACTGATAAGAAAATGACAATCACTACAGATTATATCATGCACCTTTCTAACAGGTCAGAGAATACATTTTTTGCGGGAGTTCTTTAAGGAACTAAAACTAGACCTTCTTTAAGTCTTCCCTGTTGAGTTATGGTGTGGAGGACCTCAGAGTTGATTTACATTGCTTGTGGTGGCAGGGGTGTTTGTGTGTATTTATAGACCTGGTGCAGAATAGAAGGTGAAACAGAAGCCTTTTTCTCTTGTTATATGAAAGTGTCTTAAGAAATAGATTGAGAAATGCTGAATGCTCTGAAGAACCTATTGAGTTGTGCGCTCCTTTGTTCCATGAATAGGTAGTAAAGCGAGCTGTTCCTCTAAGACGGGAGAAATGCTGATTTACTTCTTCCAGTGATGCTTTGTCTCATGACCCCTAACATAGGTTAATGCAGGAAGACAAGCACTCGGTCACAGGAATGTGGAGGGGTGGGCACTTGGGAAAGCAGAATGGCAAGAAGATTAAATAGTTGTCATAAAATTGCTTTATGGCTCTCCCCGTTTCTTTTGGAAGAGTTTAAGATTTATAGGATATTCTAAAAGATTTGAACAACAGGAGCAGGTTATTCTGATAAAGACAATCCTTAGTGTCCCGGACATTTTCTAGGGGACAGCATGAAACAACACATTACTTGTATGTACAGATTATCCCCACTGATTGCTTTCCTATAATCCACTGATATTATATGCTGTGTATTCAGTAAAAGCATTGGGCATGATCTGTGTAGTAACACAAAAAAAAAAAAAAAAGACAAAGACGGAAGCGAAACAGCTCTTTGGTAAAACGACAATGAAAACTTCTGATATGATCTTCATGGGTAAGTTTACCTTTTCAAACTAGTGGAAGTCATATGATACTTAGTGCACAGAAAAAATGCTAGCTAGGCAGAAATAAGTAGGTATGTTATTATAGACGTATTATGTGTTATTGTTGTCATGACTAATACACGTTGTTTATTAGATTATTATTTTTATTTTAGCCATTGCTCGTCTTGGGAAAGTCATGCCACAAACTGAAGTTCACAGTGCCAACTGTTATCCAATCAGGATCTGTAGTTGGCCAAGGTGAGTAGTTTTCCGTCCTTCAGTCTATAGTGATGGTCTACTGCTACCTCCCACTACCTCCGTAGTCCTGGGTCCGTATTTGTTCCACAATCCTGTAAAAAAAAAAAAAAAAAAAAAAAAAAAAAAAGCCTATTCGCAGACAAGAATAGGACATGCTCTATCATAGGGCCGGCCATGTGCGGACAGCAAAATGCAAAACGTGTGAATGGACCCTTTCTCTTTTAGCAGTCAATGAATGCTACTCTGTTTTTGGTAACTTGAGATTTAGGCCTCATTGTTTTTTCCGTGTACGTGCCATTTTTTTGGTGGCCTGTATGCAGAACCATTCACTTCAATGGGGCTGCAAAAAAACCCGGAAATTACTCAATGTGCATTCCATGTCCGCATGGCCGTTCCGCAAAAGAATAGAACATGTCCTATTATTGTCCACGGACAAAGATAGGACTGTTCTATCAGGGGCCGGACGTTCTGTTCGGAATGCGGAATGCATGCGGCCGGTATCCATGTTTTGCGAATCTGCAATTTGTGGACCATAAAACATCCAATGGTCGTGTGCATGAGCCATTAGGGAAACAGCATAGTTTGCGTTGGTACACTGTGTGGTGCTCATTCACTGCTATGGGAGTTATGGAAACAGGAGACTGCCAGCCAGGGGAGGCAGACCTATAGAAATGGACAAGTTGCTGCAAATTTAAGACCTTAAAGAGGCTGTCCTTATATATATATTTTTTTTATCTGAATTTAGTACCCCAAACATTGTGTATTCTGCTCCAAATACTTATTTTTTATATCAGCAGTTTCCTTGCCCTGTTCTCTGCATCAGCTCCTCCGGACAGGATGTTTACATGCAGAACTTCCTGTTTTCCTCTGCTTCCTGCTGGGTTAACAAGCCCTGAGAAACATTACAGAGCAAAGTATTCTCGATTTACAGTACTTGGCAAACCCAGCAGGAAACAGGAAGTTCTTTATGTATACATCCTGCCCAGAAGCAGTGATGCTGTGAACAGGTGAAGTGCTAACATCTAAAACAGGTATTTGTGGTAGAATTGAGCAGTGTTTGGGGTACTGAATGCAAATTAAAATAATTATGAGCCTGGAGAACCCCTTTACTGAATTACTCTTTAATTTATGATTAACTGGCCGCAGAATATCCTTGTGGATGACTGCTTATCGCCGGGCCGCACTATACGTGCTATTTCAAGCAATAAGTGGATCCTGCAGGCCGGGCCACACCAGACCATGTAGTTATTCATCTGGACCTACTCATGATATTTGATACATTTCAGTGTAACTAATCTGCTTTCTATATTGGTGAATGTCGCTAGTTATGAGCAGATTTTATGCCCATTTAAATGGACCCCATCAGTGGTGTCTATACATTTTTATGACATTATGAAGTACTGCTAACATCCAAAACCTGGATTGTATAGTAGATACCACAAACCAATGATAACCCACAAAGCACGATCTTCATATAAACCTTCTCTTGTTGGGAAACCTTTTGTTGAAAAGGAATTTACAACACTTGTACCATGAAGGAGCAACAGGTATTCTGGTTACATTATAAGTTACCAGGTGAGGGTATTAGTGAGGGTCCTACTGCTGGGGACCCCACTGATCGCAAGAGCGGGGTCTTCCTGAAATGAACGGAGTGGCTGGTCGGGCACGCGTGCCGCCGCTGTATTCATTTCTATGGGAATTCCAGAGATAGCCGATCGCTGTACTCCACTATCTGTGGAACTCAGGAGCTGTGTGCATGTCCGATGGCCACTCCGTTGATTGCAGGGGGTACGGTTCCCCCATTCTTGTGATTGGTGGGAATCCCAGCGGTCTAATAGTTATCCCCTTTCCTATGGATATACCCCTTTAATATAGTTGCTAATTGCCAAACCACTTTGAGCATTGAGGGTTGTTTCATCTGGTTTAGGGTAACACCAATTATCTCGCTGTAATATGAAGTCCATGCCCCCACAGTAGATCTTCATATCGGGAGGTGGTCACCATTCCAGTGACACATGCAAACAACACAAGGATATCACATGGCAAAATGACCATAATACGGATGTCTATGATTCTGCCACACTATTGTGTGAAACTTAGAAAGTCAATACCTATAATGGTGTTTTATTTACTACAGTTTCTTATTTCCTTTAAAAGCCCATTAAAGAGGACCTTTCACGGATTTTAATAACTGGAGATAAATACCTTGTGTCCTGGGGTACCCCCCGCTGATGCTGCCACCCTGCCTAGTTTTCTAAAATAGCGCTCCTGCGCTCCGCTGTGCCCCCCTGTAGTTTTCGCGCTCAGTATGTAAATACTGAGCATCGGTACAGGGAGGAGGAGACGCCGGCATTTCTCAATGGGCGTCTCCTTCTCCCTGGCTGTGCCGCGATCCAATCACAGCGGAGAGCGTCACAGCTTTCTCCCTGGCTGTGACGCTCTCCGCTGTGATTGGATCGCGGCACAGCCAGGGAGAAGGAGACGCCCATTGAGAAATGCCGGCGTCTCCTCCTCCCTGTACCGATGCTCAGTATTTACATACTGAGCGCGAAAACTACAGGGGGGCACAGCGGAGCGCAGGAGCGCTATTTTAGAAAACTAGGCAGGGTGGCAGCATCAGCGGGGGGTACCCCAGGACACAAGGTATTTATCTCTAGTTATTAAAATCCGTGAAAGGTCCTCTTTAAGTATTTTGTATGTAGAGGTCGTCTTTTCTAATTTTGGCTGTTTTTTATTCATCAGTAAACCTGAAATCCTGTATGTATCCCAATTACGTTCTCGGAGAAACAAACAATCGCGATTTTATTGTTAAAAAGGAGGATACCCATTACGTCATATATTCTACCAAGAAAGTTACCATGCCCAATCATGCCTTGTCATTTGGAATTATTCTTAAAGATAAAGTTTTCTTGACTGAGAAGATCATTCACGTTAAACTTGTTCCTGAAGCAAAGGTAATTTTCATTATTTTCTGCCATTTTACCTCATTTTACATTTTGAACTTGCATGGCAGGTAGTGCCAGGAGAGGCAGCGTTTTGGGCTGTTTCTAGAAATGCCCTCTGATACTGTAGTCTGGTGTTGTTAAAAGGTGCCAGCAATCCATAGGTGCCCAAATGCAACGCATTATATCTTTTTATTAAAGCAGTATACACACATTCTATGATCTGATCTGCTTGTCGTTAAAAGGGTTTTCCGAGATTTCTTTAAGGCCTCATTCACACGTCCGTGTTCGGTCAGTGATTTCCATCAGTGATTTTGAGCCAAAACCCAGGTGTGGCTAAACATAGAACAGGTGCTGATCTTTCCCTTATACCTTATGTCTGTGGAGGCTCCAATCCTGTCTTTGACTCACAATCACTGATGGAAACCACTGACCAAAACACAGACGCGTGAATGAGGCTTTACTGATGACCTAACCTCTGGATAAGTCATCAGTATCTGGTGGTGGTCTGACACCCGGGACCCCCACCGATCAGCTGTTTGAGAAGGCACCGGGGTTACACAGCGCTGTACATTGTATAGTGACTGTGCTTGGTATGGCAGCTCAGCCCCATTCACTTCAATAGGGCTGAGCTGCACCTAGGCAAAGGTGGAGAAGGCCATGACACTACTGCAGGCGCCTTCTCAAACAGCTGATTGGCGGGGGCCTCGGGTGTCAGACCTCCAGTGATCAGATACTGAGGAGAGGTCATCGGTTAAATAATCCCAGAAAGATTTCATGGCTCATGTAGTGCCAAGAACAGTCTCTACAGAATATTTACATCACTCATTCACTCATTCACAAGTTCAATAACATTATGTTAGGAAACTGCCATCTAATCTACTCCATCATTTTTGTAGAAAGTACCTCTGAATTGGAGACAGCCATGCAGACTAACACAGAGAAGAAGTGCTATGGGGATGTTCTTCAAATTTGTGTGTAGCTAATGTAGAAAAGGACTTGTAATACTCTGTATTTTTTAGTTTTTTAGAATTTTGTCCTGTTTGTTAATGTGTGTTCTGCATTTTTCAGGCTGGCAAAACCAGGCATGTCAGAGAACTATTAAGGCGTACAAAAAGAAGATGGGGCCCTATACCCTTTTCAGTCCATGAGAACTACAGAGGGAAGTTTCCACTTTGGGTTGAAAAGGTACAGTCTAGCACAACTCCGAATATACAGATGTTAGAAGCTCATTTTTCATGATGAACACATGTTGGGCTTTGCCTGTTGACATTTCCTTACTTTTAGGAGTTCATCAAACCTTGTTCAATATTGGTGTTAATAAACCCATGTAGACACCTAAGGACTCTTTCATTCGAGGGAGTTTTTCATCCAGATGCGATGCATGTTGTGAACGCATAGCATCCTTGTTGAATTCTAACCTATTCACTTGAAAGGGTCTGTGTATCAGGAAAAATCGCAGCATGTTCTATACTGTGCGTTCTTCGTGCAGCCCTGACCCCATAGAGGTGAATGGGGCTTGCATGAAAAACGGAAGGCATCTGGATGCAATGTGTTTCTCGCTGATGGTTGTTATGAGATGTAAATTGTTGTTCCCCAGTTTTTCTTCACGCGTGTAAAAAAAAAAACCAACAACAGTACGGACAGAAAAAACCCCCACACACATCGCAGAAAAACCTAATTGAACTTGCGTGCAAAACCATCCGTTTTTTCTGAACAGATCCTGACACAATCTGTATCACTTGGGTGAAAAAGCCCTAACCTCTACCTGCAGGCTCAGCTATCTCTGCAATCTCTGCACTTTGACAGGGCCAGGCGCGATGATGCTTAGGCTTCCCGGCCCTGTCAAAGTGCAGAGGTTGCAGCAGTTGCAGAGAGAGCAGAGCCACTAAGTGCAATGACAACACCCTCATTGCTCCTACAGGCTCATTTGCATATATTAAAACATCATGTTTCTCAGCCACATATGAACATGGGACCAACACAGATGTCTTCAGCTGCCAAGTGCACATGTAACAGGTCAGCCAGTTTCGTAGGTACAGATCTGCTGACAGATGCCCTTTAAGCGCCACCTCCTGTTCCCTTAAGAACTCTGCTGCCTCACAGCAAGCGTGAAGAATTGTGATCAACTCAATCCTCACTTGTCATGCATCATGGAGTGTTATTCCTCAAACAAATTAAGATTATATAAAAACTTGTGTGTTTGCCATTCTATAGTGCTCAGGCACACCGTGACCATTTATTATCATTTATTCTCCTATGGAGGGAATTGGAGAAATGCCACCGTTCTTAATGCAACATATATCATTTTTCCTGCAGATCCAATCTGACACCCAGTTAGAGTACAACATTATATACTCCATCTCGGGGAGCGGAGTAGATCAGCCTCCCGTTGGATTGTTTACAATAAATGAGAAAACCGGAGATATCTATATCAATGGACCAGTTGATCGTGAAGAATATCCATTTTTCCAGGTATGTTTCCCCGTGTTTATTTCGGAGTACGTCTTTTACAAAATGATCACCTCGTAAAATTCTGATTTCACGTAAATAGGAAATGTTCTAAAGTTTTCAAATACATTTTAGTCTTTAAAATCCTAACCGTTTTCAGGATCTATCCCCCAGTTACTAAATGAAAACATTTTCTAGTTTACATCCTGAGGTTGAAAACCTGTCTTAAACCTTTTGCTGGTACACAGTTATTGCCGGGGCATGTTCTTCTTTTTTTTTTTTTTTTTTTTTTTTTTTTTTTTTTTTAGGCCTGTTACACATAAGAGGCCAGGCCAAGTTTTCAGTCTTTGGATGTAAGCAGTTAATGTTTACATTGACCGACTGCAAGCAGATATATTGAAAATTGTGAGGAATTGAAACACAAATTGCTTCATAAAGTTGCTTCACTTTCATTAAAGAGGTTCTCCGGGCTCTTACTATGGATGACCGATCCTTGGGATAGGTCGTCAATATCACAGTAGCGGAGGTCCGACACCCAGCACCCCCATAATCAGCTGTATGAGGAGACGGCTGTCTATGCTCACTTCTGTAGTCACTGAGTGTTAACGTTAAGTAATTTAGGGGACAGCATGCATATCGTTGACTCCCTAAGAGCAAAAGGATCAAGCATGTTTAACCCTTTTAAGAACAACTGTCATACATGTACAGCTTGGTCTGGGGTTTCAAAATGGTGCCCGAGGTATTGCCGATCATGGGCGTTTAACCCCTCAGATGCCATGGTCAATTTTGCTGACAGCAATCAAGGGAGCATTTGTTCATGGAGGCCACCACAACGATGCAGGGCTCCATAGGACTTACTGAATCTCCCATAGACCGCAATGATAATTCGTTGCAGATATATGGGAAAAACAATCAGGTGATCTCCTGTTCAAGTCCCCGAGGAATAAATAAATATTTAAATACCCCCTTTCCCCAAATTAAAATTAAACAATAAAAAAAATAATAGTCCCAAAGAGCCCAAAATATTCAAATATAAATGTGTTCATCCCGTACAGTGAACGTGTTTTTTTTTTTTTTTTTTTTTTTTTTTTTTTTTTTTTTTTTTTTTAATTGCTTCACCTCCCCCAAAAATCTGAATGAAAAAATGAAAAGAGTTATACACCCTCCAAAACAGTATGAATAAAATATCTACAGATCACACCACAAGTTTTGGAGGATCAAAATATGGCAATATAGATTAAAACACAAGAAAAATTATAAATATGTGGTATCCCTGTAATCGTTCTGCCCTGTAAAAATGCCGTAAATGAAACTTGACAAACTATTTTTCCAACTTCCCACTCTGGGGAGGCAGAGAGTAAAAAATGAAAATGGAGAATCCGTAAGGGGTAAAAGAAATGCATTAAACATTCTGTGTGTTTTTTATTTATTTTTTTATAGCTTATAGCCTATGCAAAAACCCCAGACGGTTATGCACCTGAATCCCCCCTAGACCTGCCAGTTGTAGTAGAAGATGACAATGATAACGCACCTGTTTTTACAGAAGAGGCATTTTGTGCAGAAGTTCTGGAGAACAGCCGTGCAGGTAAGTCGCCATAACATGGTTGCATCTGCTTGTTCTTATAAGTGTAACCATGTATGAGTGTGTGTATATCGGTCAGGTTGACATGCACAAAGCAAAACCATAAATTCTACAAAAAATATCTTAAGTGACATTGCTAACAGTAATCTCTCTTAAAGGAATTGTCCAAAACTGTTTTTTTTTTTTTTTTTTTTTAATAAAAGCTATTCCACTCAAGACCTGTGAAGAGAAGCATACTTAGGCCAGGTTCACACTTCAGTTATTTGGTCAGCTATTTCTGTCAGTTATTTTTAGCCAAAACCAGGTGAATATCTTTCCATTATACTCTTATTTCTGTGGAGGCTTCACTGCTGGTTTTGACTCGCAGTAACTGATGGAAATAGCTGACCTATCTGAGGTGTGAACTGGATTTTACCTGCGCCCTGCCAATCTCTTCAGGCTTCAGGCTCTTCTGTTCCCCATCTGTAAACTACTTGCATGAATGGGCTCATTTGTGTCGCTGCAGCCAGTGACTGGCAGTGGTGTGTCCCCAAGTGAGACAGAAGTAATGTGCCGCTCTGAGATGCGTCACTGCTGAGGCCACTCATTGGCTGCAGAGGCGCACATGACACGGTCAGTACTGGTAGTTGACATGTGGGACAGGAAGTGCTGTAAATATAGATCAGTACCCAGGAAGCCAGAAGTGAGCATAGGGGAGCAGGTAAGTATACTTCCCTTTACATGTCCATCAGGGTGGGGGTAGGGGAATGAAAAAAAAAGTCAATGTTGGATAACTCTTTACTTGTGTCTGCATTCACATACAGGATTGTTCAGAAATAAGCAGCCAATTAGCCAACTGACCAAATAATCACCTCTGTTTCTTAGAATCCGCAGATAGGTCATGTAGGGTTGAGCACAACAACCCCTTTGTAGGATGTGGTCGGTGTTCAAGTTCACGGACCCACTGTTATTTTCAACAGTGAACATGGAGAGATCCGTGACGGTCATGTCAGGCACCTTATCAGCAAATTGCTTTGATTTTAGTAATTTAATGTGCAATTATGAAACATTATTTTCCTGCTTATGTTTTTCTTTTCCTTATTTCCTTCATAGATACTGTTGTGGGAAGAGTAAATGCTACTGACAGAGATAAACCAGGCTCTGCGCACACCAAGCTGAGATATTATCTCATTGGACAAATTCCTCCGTCTCCTATTATGTTTAACCTACATGCAGAAACGGGCATAGTCACCACTGCTTCAAACAGGCTTGACAGAGAGGTACTACATTGTGTTCCTCCACATAGGTTTCTAATCTAACTGCATGGAATCAACAGCAATCGGCGAGCAGAACTTTGGATCGAGTAAAATGCTAGTGAAAGTGCACTGTCAAATACTGACTGCACGTATCAGCGTTTATTGTATGTTTAAAGGAACAGCAAATCTAGAAATGGATGCAAAAAAAATATCTAGTTGCCTGTCCTGTTTGTCAGTCTGCAGCACTTTTTGCATGATCTGGACGCAAACAACCATGTAGGGATTAAGTTTCTGCTAATCTGCTCCATTTTCAGCTGGAGACTGATGGCGGGTGGGGCAAAGAAGGGAGGCTCCTGCTCCAGCCACTTGTCTGATATCTTGTCATAGGATTATGAGGAGGAGGAGGACCACCTGACAACCAGATTTTGTTATATATATATATTTAACTGTAAAATGAGGTTAAACAAGACTAATGGAAGGGTGAACATGGCCCAAGGAGCAGCTGATTGTCCCGACAACTGGCTGCTCGTTCATTTACATGCAGCGATCACCTCCACAGTATGAGAACGAGCATTTGCTATTGCAATCGCTTATCGTCATACAGCTGCATTGTTTCTGGCAACAACACGATCTGCTGCCCAGAAATGATAATGTGCTTGCCTGAACGAACAATGCTTTGTCCTGATAAACGGGTGTTTTCACTCATTGATCGCCTGCATCTTTAGAAGGGCATATTATTGGGAACAAGTGTTCGTAGGATATAAGTGAAAGGAGGAGATGCAGGGAGAATCCGAATTTTTTTTTTTCTTTTTTTTTTGTGCATTTTCTGTGTTTAGTGTTCCTTTAAAAGCGTTATACATGGAGTACAGAGATGATGACTTTCACACGATAAACCCTTTAATATGCAGTATTTATTTCCTTCTTTCTGAAGCAAGTGGTTTGTTTCAGTCTATTTCCATTGGATTGTATGAAAGTCTCCCTATCAGATTTCCACCTAGAGCATATGTGTAAACCCTGAGCAAACACCATGCACTTTCACCAGTCTTGTCACACCCATACTAGTATTCTGGAGGCCAGGAGTTGAGGTCAGACAGGCTTTACACCTCTTCTCACATCTTACAATTGTATGAAGTCAGCAGTGTTGTGTTTATCCATTGAGGAACATGAGCTCCTTGAATTTATACTTATACACAGTTCATGCTCCATAGAAAGAGAGGAGGAAATTGTTTATTTAGAGAGTCATTGTTTGTACGTGAAAAAATAAGACTTCTCGAGACAGAGAATTGTAATTTCATACTTTGAATTCCACACACTCTCTGTGCTTCTCTTCAAGACTCAAGACCACTACACCCTTCTAATTGAAGTCCGTGACATGGATGGAAAGATCGGCTACTTGTCTTCCACTGGAACAATGTCAGTAACTGTCCTCGACGCCAATGATTTTGCTCCAACCTTCGTTAAGCAATCGGTAAGTGCTTCTGTTTCATTCAGTAGTCATGATGTAAATGTTATTATAGTTGATTTCTGACCAGTAAAATAAAGCGTTTGCCGCTCAGATGACCGTATTTTGGTATCAAGGTTTACTTACTAATACTAATTTAGTTGCCTTTAGTTATAGATATTTATTAGGACTTTGCAGGAAAAACTATCCTGTAAAGGGTCACTCACCATGCAAGTACCATTTAGGGCTCACATTTTGCGGTCCGCAAAAAATTCGGATGACGTCCATGTGCATTCCATATTTTGTGGAATGGAACAGTTGGCCCCTAATAGAACAGTCCTATCCTTGTCAGTAATGCGGACAATAATAGGACATGTTCTATTTTTTTTATCTGTTCCGCAAATAAGCCTTTAATCTAGCAAGAGCAGATTGATTATATTGGTTTGTGGAAAAAGAATCGGTAAAACCTGTAACTTATTGATTGGAAAATCTGCTCTTTGGGAGTCCAGTGGGTGGTCTCAGACAATGATTGACAGCATGCCTTGTGCGTACAGAGATGGCCGTCAATCACTGGACTCGTAAGTGACATTTCTGCCCCTTTTACACTTAGAAGTCATACTTAACCTTTTCCCACAAAACGGTTTGTCAATCTCCTCAGCTCTCCCTGCTGTCCAGTGTGACAGGTTCCTTTTATTTCATTAACAATGACGATGTTCTGATAATTACCCATGTTATAGAGCAGAAGGAGCTGAGCAGATTGATATATAGCTCTGTGGGAAAAGATATAGTATTACTTGTATTCAGTTATACCTCTGCTCATTTTGGGCTTAGGGGTCCAGTGGGCAGTCCTACCAGTGATTGACCGATATCTCTGTATGCACATTCTTATAGGAAATGTTGTCACAGGCTCCTAAGCCCAGGATAAGCAAAAGTTATTATATCAGTCTGCTCCGCTCCTCCTGCTCTATGAAATGCTGCTCAGCAGATTGAATATGTGTTTTCAACCTGATGGGTTCCTTTTAAATCCCTTTGGTCCATAGTGGAGTTTGAAAGTGCGTATTGGATATAATGCAGTGTTAAAGGGGTTGTGACACCCTGCACCCCCACTGATCAGCTGTTCTCCTGTAGTTCTGGTGCTGGAACTACACGTCTTTGTTCGTTGTGCAGTGGACAGAGCTTGTTGCCGCATTCATTTCAATGGGAGCAGTGCTGCAGTAATGGATGGAGCTTTGCAGTTCTGGTACCAGCTTTGTGCCCAGGAGCCTCTGCAGAACATTAGATCATCAGGGATATGTTTGTCCGACCCCTCCAGTAATCTGATGGTGGTGGCCTATCCGGAGGATATGCCTTGACTTGTGAAGGAATGCACAACTCTTTTAAGCTGCACTGTTATATATACAGCTTTATAATTAATCTGTGAAGCAGACTTTGGAGAACCTTGCAGATCTGCTGCAATTGAAATAAAAATATCTTGCTCCCTTGTTCAAACAGCTGATCCTACATACAGGCAGGAAAGATGAGACTTGGATAAGGAAATGTTCTGTACTATGTATTCCAATGGGCATTTATTCACCAATTCACAGTCATGGCCATGATGCAGACATGCTCTGCAGATCTCAAGAGAATCAACACAGCAACTGGGGGAGATTTATCAAAACTGGTTTAGTTGCCTATACCAACCAATCAGACTCCACCTTTCCTTTTTCAGAGCTCCGTTGGAAAATGAAAGGGGGAATCTGATTGGGTACTATGGGCATCTAAGCCAGTTTTCCTTTATGCCTCAATCACACAACCGTATGAATGGTACCGTATCCGTTCTGCAAAAGATGCGGACAGCACACTGTGTTATGTTAACATATAAAGATATAATCGTGGACAAGAATAGTCATTTTCTATAGAGCGCCCACCCTGCCAGCCGGTATCTGTGTCGTGTGAATGTACCCTTACAGCACTAGTGACTTGCTACATAAAGGGACGCATCATCCTTATTTCCTTGTGATATGCTCTGTATTTAGTATTCTCCTATGCTTCTCTCCTTTTAGTATCAGGTAGAGGTGAATGAAAATGAAAGTGGAATGGTGATACTGAAAATCCCTATCTTGGACAACGACCTGCCTAATACGCCAAACTGGAGAGCCGTGTTTTCAATCACCCAAGGAAATGAGCTGGGTCATTTCAACATGACTACTGATCCAAAAACAAATGAGGGACTGCTCACTGTTATAAAGGTAATATGAGCTCATCTTTATGGATTTTTTTTCTCATATTTGTGTGTACACTTATTATTATTATTATTATTATTATTATTATTATATATTTTTTTTATTTTTTCTATTTTATTTTTTGTTACATCTTTGTCACCTACAAATAAATGACTGCATATTCCTTTCCTATGAAGTGAGTGTGGGACTTCTCTTAAAGAACAGTCAGGTTACATGATATTGATGATTGGGGGGGTCTGAATCCCGGCTCCCCAGCTGATCAGCTGTTTTAAGAGGCCACTGTGCTCGTGCTAGCGCCGCGTCCTCTGAAATGTTTACCTGCACCACGTCTACATTGCAGCAGTAGTGCAGGGTGATTACAGCCATTACTCTGCCGTTCAAGTGAATGAGATGAAAAGCTGTCATTACCCTGCAGCAAGAACTGTCGGTGTAATTCCAGCCTAAATGTTGTTTTTTCCTGACACAGTATGGCTGTTGTCCGTGGGTCAATTCTGGTATTGACAGTCACTTGAATGCACTGAGGTTCAGTACCAGATTTGTCCTATAGATAAGTGACTCTCTTTCAAGGAGACAAAGTAAAACAGAACTTTTTTTTTTTTTTTCCATCTCCTACAACCTTTTAAAATTTTACTGTATGGATGCAGACTCTTTTGGTTGTTACAAGTTAATCCCGCATCCACAGTATAAGGGATAACCATTATATCGATGAGGGTCCTACTGCTGGGACCCCACTGAACACAAAAACAGGGATCATACTCCTTGGTGCCCAACAAAATGTACGGATCAACAGGTTAAACAGGCGCACTGCCGCTCTATTCATCTCTACGGGAGGTCTAGAGATGGCAGATTACAGTGTTCAGCTATTTCTGGATTAATGGAGTGGTAGTTCACAAGCCTGACATGTTACTCTGTTTATTTTAGGAGGACTCTGTGCTGGTCCCAGCAGTAGGGCCCCTACCACTCTGTTATCCCCTATCCAGTGTAGAATACCCCTTCAATAACGGAGTTGCCAATGGCGTGAAGGGGCATCTGTCAGCAGTTTTGTACCTATGAAACTGGCTGACCTGCTGCACGTGATGAAGACATCTGTGTTGGTCCCATGTTCATATGTGTCCACATTGCTGAGAAAAATGAGGTTTTATTATATGCAAATGAGCCTCTAGGAGCAAGGGAGGCATTACCATTACACCTGGAGGCTCTGCTCTCTCTGCAACTGCCATGCCCTTTGCACAAGGCCAGACTGTACAATGTTTTCACTGCCTGGTCCTGCCCATCAAAGTGGAGAGGACATGGTAGTTTCAGAGAGAGCAGCGCCTCTATGTGTAATGGTAGCGCCCCCCCCCCCTTGCTCCTAAAGGCTCATTTGCATATAATCATTTTTCTCAGCAATGCAGACACATATGAACATGGGACCAACACAGGTGTCTTCAGCTGCCAAGTGCACATGTAACAGGTCAGCCAGTGTCGTAGGTACAAAACTGCTAACAGATGCCCTTTAAGGAGCCATCTTGGTATTTTATTTATTTATTTATTTTTGTATGCTTTGGCGTCACTTTTTTGAATAAATTCTAAACTGGTAACCATGATTATTTATATGGTATAACATGCAGAAAACCATAGGCAGATCCCACACCAAATTACTATAGGAGTATATGATAGACATGCATAGTATCAAGAAGCTGTCCATCTGGTCTTGTGATGGGTTATTGCAGGATAGTGAATTTAAATGTGGACAACTGTACTAATGTTAAATTAGTTTTCTTCTGTATTTAGCCAATAGACTATGAGAAAACCAAGCAATTTCTATTACAAGTGGCTGTTGCTAATGAGCTGAGCCTTGTGACACAGTCTGGGACAAAAAGCAGGGGTGTCAGCACTATTCCAGTTACTGTCATTGTAAAAGATGTGGATGAAGGACCAGAGTGCCGACCTCAAATTAAAGAAGTAAGCGTGAACGAAAATCAGACCGCCGGGCTTCTTATTGCAGAAAACCCAACGTTTGACCCTGAAACTAAAAGCAGCTCTGGAATACGGTTCGTGACCTTTTATATCTATAAAGCATACGTCACTTGGAGTTATTAAAACTGCGTTCACAAATGGAAAATCATGGCTGCTTCTTCCAGAAATGGTGCCACCTCCTGCCCGTGGGTTCTGTCTGGTATTACGGCTCAGCTCCGCCATGGTGACTGGTGTTGAGCTTCAATACCGCGCACAGCCTGTGGACACCTGTGGCACTGTTCTTAGAAGAGAGGAGCCATGTTTTTTCTAATCCCAATCTGTTGCATTGAATGTGCTAGTCATTAAATATGTCATCACAGGTACCGGATTCTGTCAGATCCAATGTCCTTGGTTAGCATTGATGGAAACACAGGCCGGATAACAACAACAAAAGTTTTGGATTATGAGTCAAAAGAGATTCCAACGCATCAATACAATTTCACATTTTTGGCAACTGATCAAAGTAAGGCTTTGTTCCTTTTATTACAAATTTCGAATTGTAATTCTTGTTTACAGTATGAGGCTAGAGATACATAATGAATGCATTAAAGCCTTTTTTAATGGCTACATGCATTCCCCATGTAATAACAATTCTGGAGCATACATTGTTATGTCTGTATGTTGTACCATTCCTCTATTTCTACTAGAAGTTCTGAAAGAATTGCTAGCAGTCTGCAGTAAGGGTACAGAGGGGAGGTAACCAGTTTAAAGAGGGCCTGTCCCCCTCTCCTGATGTGTCAGTTTTAATAACTACTTTTATTCCCCATGTAATAACAGTTCTGTAGCATCTATTTTTATCGCTCTGTGTTGTGCCATTCCTTTATTATTCCTATGAGAAGCTATGAATGAATTGCTAGCAGTTTACAAAGAAGGTCCAACTAGGCGTTAGCAGTTGGGGGGGTGTCCCTGCACATTTTGACTTTATCCATTCAGTGCTGCAAGTTTCACACTGTGCAGGGGACCCCCTCCACCTCACAACTGGTAACACCCAGCTGGACCTGCATCGCAAACTGCTAGCAATTCTTTCCTAACTTCTACCAAAAATAAGAAAGGAGTGGCATAACAGAGTAAAAAGGAACAGATGCTCAAGAGTTACATGGGTAAAGCAATCAATTGCTAAAATGGTCCTGTCTGACTGATGTGCAACTGGGCTGGGAGTGTACCTGTGTGATCATCACATGACCAAGACGTATTCTTAATTCAGACTGCGGAGATCTCAACATTTTTAGATATATTAGAAAATTGTTTGCGTGTAATCAATGGATTTAACAAATTTCATCTAATTTCAGTTGTGGCTTCATTGTGTAAAAAGTTCACAGTAATCTATTTAATCTTCATTTTTGTTTCTTTTCCCCTATACGTAGCTGGAAAATCTGGTACCTGCACCATCACAATAATAATTAAGGATGTGAATGACAACTTCTCAATTTTACCAAGAAGTGAATATTCAATTTGCCAGATGGGCAGAACATATGCAGAGATTAGAATAATTGATGATGATAGTGTGCCCAATAACAAGCCCTACTCATTTTCCTTGGATACAAGTACAGATTCAACACTTACAAGCAGATGGCGCATTGTATCTCAGGATGGTATGTACAGTATTGTCTTTGGTTGTGTTTTATTCTATTGGATGTATATATATATATATATATATATATATATATATATATATATATATATATCTCGACACTGATCACAGTAACATGGCACTTCATTATTTTTATTTTTTTTGTTACCCACTGTTGGTCAAATTTTTTGCTTGGTAGTCAGTGGGAAATGCTTTTGAGCTGCCCAGGTCTTAGGTGGTGGTCTATCAGATGCATCAATAATACCCCAGTGGGATTTATGGGTGGCTTTTTAGAGTCCTGGGTGCCATGAATGTCTAATAATGTATATTATTAACAATGAAGCAAACAGCAATGGTCCATGTGGTCACAAGTTACAGTCTACAATACAGTACTCATTGTGTAGTCCTCTTCTTACTGGTGTGACTCCTCCCACTGGTGGCACCATCAAAGGTCCTTAAAGACTATGTACACCTTTGGAGGAAATTTTTTTTATTATTGCATTGTACTTATTTTGAGCTAAAAATAATCTTTTCAGTTGATCTTTATTAACATTATGGAATCGTTTTTTGTGTACAGAGCTGAGATGCTGTACTAGCTGCCTGTGGATTTTTTTTGTCCTTTTTGTCATCTGAGGAGCAGACGGACTTCTTATCTGTGCTCTGAGACCTAACATTCTTTAAAGCTTAATCCTTATCCTACTGATAAGAATTTGATTTAAATAAGTGTTTATGACCTCTTAGTAGTTCAGGAATAAGGGCAATTAGATGACCGGCATAAAATGAAAGTGAAAGTACCAGTCACACAGTTAGAAAAACAGTTAAAAAGATCACACTAGGCTGTTTGTGCCTAAGCTAAGTTTGCATCACCTTTAACCATATAATCACTGCAAACTGGAAATGCTTAAAATGAAAATAAATTCTTTATTCCATAATATATTAAAAGAAGGAGGGATCTAATAATTCAACAAGGTTGTGCCTTTTCTGGTGTTAATGTAAGAGGCTGCTATATAACAATGGTTATGTACACCGGACCTAGCTACCTAAGTTGCCCAATTTACGGGGATACTACATTAACACCATGGGTATTAGGAACACAGCCAAGGCCGGTTACTTTTATCAACGTCCGGCTATGCTGTGATGTCCTCCTATCCCAAAAACACCCGTCTGGGTGGAGTGTTTGAAAACACAATGTTGTGCAAATAGGTGATAAACGACACCTAAAGGAAACGGGCCATGCAACCCACTCTGGCTGCTACTGTATATCTCTGAATTGCAGCATAGACCCTGTAAACACAGAGTTAGGTCACACATAAACTATGACCGCCCTGGTTACAGTAACTGGTGTCTGGCATTCCACACGTGTTACAAGTTATAGCAACTGAAGCCCAGCCTAAACACCCTTTTAACCCTATAAGAGGCATATGAAATTAAATAGACTGCTGCTATTTGCTCATATTCTAAGATTGAATACTATGCCCTTGCTCCCTTCGCGGTGGCTCGATGCATTTCTGATTCATAACTATCATCAGGAGCCCTACAGCAGGAACATAGTTCTACAATTTTGAACAGTATTTGAGCAGCATTGTGCTACCCTCCACTTGTTTAGAGGCTGAACAGCTCAATGTTTTTAATAAAGGCCAATTGAAAAATATGATTTTAGCCAAAAATAAGTTAAATGCAATCATAAAAAAATGACTCCAAAGTTGTACATAGCCTTTAAGCTCCATGAGCTGAATAATCGCTCAACCTCCTCTCCTGCCTGCACTGATCATATAGATCCGTGTCGGGCAGGGGTAGAGAGAAGTGTACAGATGCACACCTCTCTCACTGATCCAACAAAGTGCTGCATGAGCCCTCTGCCAGATTATTAAGGAAGCAGTCAGAGAGGTCTGGCACTGCTGGAGCACCCGGACTATAAGGCCTCTTTCACACGACTGTATTTTTTGTGGGCTCCGATCCGCATTTTTTGTGGATAGGATGCGGACCCATTAATTTCTCTGGGTCCACATAAAATGCGGACAGCACACCGTGTGCTGTCCGCATTCATATGTCCGTTCTGTAGCCCGCAAAAAAAAAAAATAGAACATGTCTTATTCTTGTCCGTATTACGGACAAGAATAGTGCTGTTCTATTAGGGGCCAGTTATTCCGTTCTGCAAAATACTGAATGCCATCCGTTTTTTTTTTTTTTTTTTTTTTTTTTGCAGATCCGCAATTTGCGGACCGCAAAACACAACGGTCATGTGAAAGAAGCCTAAGGCAAGATTTTTTTTTTTTTTTCCTGCTAAAGAAGCGAGTCTTACAGGCCACAAAATACCAGGGCTGTGGAGTCGGTAAGCCAAAGCCCCGACTCTGACTCCTCAATTTCCCCTGACTCCGACTCCCGACTCCTTCATACATGGAGCATGTTTAAGTGATAACTTTAAACAAATTTGCATAAAATCAATAGCACAGATAAGTCATGACAAAAACAGTTTGTAATCTATCAGGCTTCTCTGGGTACAGCTCACTAAGGGCCTGATCAGAGGCGTAGCTAGAGGTTCAGCACATGGGGGGGGGGGGGCGAAACATACTTGAGTGGGCCCCCCACTTATTGGCTTCGAAAACGCACGTTTCCAACTTCACAGGCACATACTACTAGTTGTGGTTATAATACTGTATTAGCAAGATGACTATATAAACTGCTAGATCATTTATGCTGTTAAGTACAGTACAATAGACTTTCTACATACCCTACTCTAAATACTCATAATGTACACCACATAATGCAGTAAATTTAATAATGCAGGATTAATAGGAGTAAAAAAGGGGACTCCTATGTTAAAGGAAATCTGTCCCCAGCTTTTACATCACTAAACTAACAGTCCCTTGCCCCCATCAGACCTCAGATCAGCAGAATGTGCCCCCCCATCAGACCTCAGATCAGCAGAATGTGCCCCCCATCAGACCTCAGATCAGCAGAATGTGCCCCCATCAGACCTCAGATCAGCGTATTGTGACCCCATCAGACCTCAGATCAGCGTATTGTGACCCCATCAGACCTCGGATCAGCGTATTGTGACCCCATCAGACCTCGGATCAGCGTATTGTGACCCCATCAGACCTCGGATCAGCGTATTGTGCCCCCATCAGACCTCAGATCGGCTTAATGTGCCCCCATCAGACCTCAGATCGGCTTAATGTGCCCCCATCAGACCTCAGATCGGCTTAATGTGCCCCCATCAGACCTCAGATCGGCTTAATGTGCCCCATCAGACCTCAGATCGGCTTAATGTGCCCCCATCAGACCTCAGATCGGCTTAATGTGCCCCCATCAGACCTCAGATCGGCGTATTGTGCCCCCATCAGACCTCAGATCGGCAGAATGTTCCCCCATCAGACCTCAGATCAGCAGAATGTACCCCCATCAGACCTCAGATCAGCAGAATGTGCCCCCATCAGACTCCATAATGGAAGCACTCACTTGTATTCACCTGATTGTACTAAGGCCATCCCTGGTATTGGACCTGGAGCATCGCCTCCCCTGAACCCCCCCCCCCCCCAGTAGCTACGCCTCTGGGCCTGATGTATGAAAACTGTCTAAGTCGAAGACTTTTTTTGTTGCCCATAGCAACCAAGCAGAGCTCCCCTTTCATTTCTCCAGAGCACTACCCATAGCAACCAAGCAGAGCTCCCCTTTCATTTCTCCAGAGCACTATATGAAATGAAAGGGGAGTTCTGATTGGTTGCTATGGGCAACAAAGAAACTTCTACACCTAGACAGTTTTCATACATAAGGGCCCTAGGTGTTTTACATCAGCAGATAGAAGCCATGAGAGCAGCTAACCTCTCCAAACATGAGCTCAGAGGAAACATAAAGCATACAGAGAGAACATGCACTGGACATAAAGGGCAGTACACACTCAGACAGCTTCTCTTCCATGTCTTCACGGAGACAGGGGGGCGTGGCCTCATGTTTAGTGATGTCTTCATGGGAACTGGGGGCGCTGTTTCACGTTTGGGGGAATGGCCAGTGAGGTCTGGCTTTCTGGGGTGAAGACAGTGGCCACTCTAGCTGCTGTGGAGGTCACAGTTAAAGGGGTGGGCTTCAGTAGAGGTCACTGTTAAAGGGGTGGGCAGCTGTAGAGGTCACTGTTAAAGGGGCGGGCCGCTGTAGAGGTCACTGTTAAAGGGGCGGGCCGCTGTAGAGGTCTCTGTTAAAGGGGCGGGCCGCTGTAGAGGTCTCTGTTAAAGGGGCGGGCCGCTGTAGAGGTCTCTGTTAAAGGGGCGGGCCGCTGTAGAGGTCTCTGTTAAAGGGGCGGGCCGCTGTAGAGGTCTCTGTTAAAGGGGCGGGCCGCTGTAGAGGTCTCTGTTAAAGGGGCGGGCCGCTGTAGAGGTCTCTGTTAAAGGGGCGGGCCGCTGTAGAGGTCTCTGTTAAAGGGGCGGGCTGCTGTAGAGGTCACTCTCGTTATCTTTTAACGACACACACACACAAACAGTAAAAGAAATAAATTAAATATACCCGGGCAAAGCCGGGTCCTTCAGCTAGTTCATTATATATTTTAGGAGTCTGAGTCGGTCCATTTTATTCCGACTCCACCAAAATGGTGACCGACTCCACAGCCCTGCAAAATACTGTGTATTACTTAACCAAAAAGCATGACGTATTTTTAATACAAAAAACATATGATGGTAACAGGTTAAGAATTGTCCTTAATCATTTATATCTCTTCTCTAGGTGTTTCACTACGTATAGAAGCAATTGGTGACACTGCGATTGGAACATATTCGGTTCCAGTATTAATTCGTGATAAGCAGGGTTATGGCCGTACAGAGACTCTTACTTTTAGAAAATGTGATTGCCTTGATAACAACAGTTGTGACGACCGTACAAATGCTAAAAGTGTGGCTCTTGGAGGTCTGGCTATTCTGTTGATGGTCCTGTCAGCATTACTGTTGGCTTTATTTCTTTGTAAGTACATGTGTATTTTGTGTTTTTTGTCTAATCATTTCTAATAAGTATATAATAAAAGTATCTGCTTTTTGTATGGCGATGAGATGTTGGATTTATTGAAAAGTATAAGAATATAAAAGTCGGAGTAATTAAGGTGAAGAATGATCTGCCATGACTAAGATTTTTTTTTTTAAAGTTACATATAATAGGGTGCATTTTTAAAAAAGGTGTTGTTTTTGTGCTAGAGCAGGAGTCGGCAACCTCTGGCACTCCAGGTGTTGTGAAACTACTCCTATCATGCACACTTGCTTGGAACTCCCACGGAAGTGAAATCATGTGGGAGATTGTAGTTTCACAACAGCTGGAGTGCCAATGGTTGCTGATCCATGAGCTAGAGAATTGATCTGATGACTTTCTGAACCAAACTGCTATAAAGGATGATTTTATAGGGTTAGTCTGGTGTAGAAAACCATAAGTAAATAGGACTAGTGATGGAATCCTGATTCTTATCATGGTTGTTATGTAACTTCATTACTGTATATTTACATAGCTGCCTGTCTCTATGTGATTTTGTAAAATGGCTGCCTGTCTCTAGGTGATGTCATGTAAGTTTAGTGTAAAAGCACAACACATAGATCAGTTTCTACACAGACGCTGACATGATCAGATGCAGGTATTATTACGCTATATACTGTATATGTTCTGCTACTCCATACATCAGTACTCCTCTTTTAGATAACAGATCAGTTAACTGAAAGCCGGGTCACGTGACAACTCACATGACTGATTCTATGTCTAGTCCTGTCCAGCTCTCCTATGGATGCATTTTACAGGATTAAAATGGGCCATGACATTTCTTTTTCTTTAGGGGGAGGCTACTGTATGGATATAATAAAGGTCTGCAAGTAAAATTTTAAATAGATGACTAGAAAATTAGTGAACATCCTATTACCTAAATAAATGTAACCATTAAACTGTAATACTTTTTTAATGGAAAATAGGGACATCTTGGCCTCGACAGTGATTAAAGCTCACTATCGCCCAATGTAGCCTTCATCTAAGCTCAAAATTGGTCTGTTATGCTTCAAAACCAATTATTGCTGTGGTCAGGGAATAGCCTGCGTAGCAGGAATGATCTGCATACGTCTACTCCTGTCACAACTGGGAGACGATAACTGTTATGTTCTTTATAGACCGTATAAACATCATTGATATTTCTATGTCCTATAGGTTTCCTACTGGCCTGCCTATGTGGATCTGGAGCAGGTATATCGAAAGCTGGATTCCCTGATGATGGACCACAGCAAAACCTACTTATAAACAACACGGAAGCACCTGGAGCAGATGTTATGGTAAGAAGATTGCAGGTCAGGAAGTTGAGCTCACTAACCAGTTCAAGAGCGGACTATTTACCCCTCCCCGTTTCTGACCAGAAGCATTTTTAGAAACATTTTTTTAGTACCTATGTGTTAATTTGACCTATGGGGTAATTTTATCTGTATATACTGCTCATTGAGTGCTGTGTATACAGTGAAGAAGGCAGGTTGTACGGGCTAGGTCATCAATATCAGATCGGTGGGGGTCCGACACCCCCCGCCGATCAGCTTTACGGGGAGATGGCGTGCGCATAGTGCAAGTGCCATTTCTCTTCCTCCTGCTGTATGTCTATGGGAACAGGAAGAGAGAAGGGAGACTGCATGTGTGCACTGAGCGCGCCGCCTCTCCGTACAGCTAATCGGCGGGGGTGCTGGGTGTCGGAATGCCGCCGATCTGATATTGATGACATTACCTGAGAATAGGTCATCAATGTTAAAAAGCCTAGACAACCCCTTTAAAAAATAAAAATAAAAAATCCATGACTTTATGGGGAAACCTGTGGGAACTTGTGGAAAGCTGCACAATTGGAACATACTTTCAGAGTTGAGCACGTTTTTTTTTCACTGATGGTTACTAGGAGATGTATATTGTTGTTCTTCAGTTTCTATTCACGTGTGTGAAAAATGCATGGAATCTGTATAGAATCCGGACAGAAAAAACTGACACACTGAACACAGTAGCAGAAAAAGCTGATTGAACTTGTGTACAGAACCATCAGTTTTTAACAGAACATATCCTGAACCAATCCGTATTGTTTGTGAGAAAGAGGCCTTAGTTTTGGTCCAGAAGCGGTTAATTTAGTACAGGCTACAAAATAAACATTCTTAGCTTTATGCTGTAAAATTGAGATGGGTCACCCCGATTTTGGAGTATGATCTACACAGTAATACATGAGTAGTACTGCAGCTAAGGAGTGCAGATCACTACACAGTCCAGACTGCTGTGCTGTTCTAACATAATGGGGAGGACTCCTGTGCGCATGCATGGCACTCCTGTCAGTGTGTTTCAACACAGCTCTGAGCACTGACCGTGGGGGAAACTGGGGAGGTAGGAAACAAAAAATAGTTATCTGGACTCAATATCTGCAGTACTACTTAAGGGTCCAAAATCAGGGTGATAGATTGCATTTAACGGTCAGAAATACTATGTGTTTTCTAAGTTTAGTATGGAAGGTATTTGCACACCTCAGATTACCAACCAAAATATTGGAAAGCCAAAGCCGTAGTCCTAGAACTTTTACTTGGCTACTACCTAGAGGATGCCATTGATTTCTTTCTCTTTCAGGAAGGCAATTTTAAAGTCCCAGTGGTCATGGTAAATCCCGATATTGCTGGAAATGCGCCACCTGGTTCACGTGAAAGCGGACAACATATTACACAAGTAACGCACACAAAAAACACAAATGTGCATAATGAATTCAATGACGGTAGACTAACTCTCCAACATGGTAGAGAAGGACATCGCATAATAGAAGGGGGCAGACAAACTTATGGAGAATGGCATAGTTTTGTGAACACTCGTCTTGGAGATGTAAGTATTTTGCATGTATGGGTGATGTGTGTCTATTGTTTTTGAAGCCTCTAGCTAAATACCGTAAATTACCATAGAGGACATGGTTAAAAGGGGTTTTCTGGGATTTTAATGTTGAGAAAAGGCTGCAGGAGCTCCCATGTCTTCTCAAACTGCTGATCGGTGGGGGTCCCAGGTGGCGGATCGCCACCGATCGGATACTGATGACCTATCCAGAGGATAGGTCATCATTAAAAAAAAAAATCTCAGAAAACCCCTTTAAGGTCTTATGATTTTTATTGAAAATGATTGCCCTGACTAGTTACTGATGGCAACGCTGACACTATCTATTACAATGCTTTTTTTTTATACCTTGGGCCCAATAAGCTGTAGGTTTTCATAGGGAAAGCCTAGAAAACACTTGGGGCCCATTCACATGGTGGAATTTGCTGTTGGAATTTCGATGCGGACTCTGTGTCAGAATTCCAGCTGCAGCGCTGTAGTTTGCGTACTGGCGCTTTAAAGCCTCAACCATTTGAAAAAGGGATATGTCCCATCTTAGGGACATAATAGGGACACACTGTGGCACAAGATCCATGGTCACTCTGTTATCGAACTGGTGACAGAAAAGGTCTTACCAATTAATTTTTTTTAAGGCTCTGAATGGTGTAAAATATATATATTTTTTTTAAGTTCTAATTTCCTCCAGTTCTAATGATTCCCAGCACCCAGTTTGCCTCATGGGTAATGACTACTCAACCAGCCTTAGAGTTCCAGTCATTTTCCATAGTTCTGAGTCTTTCTAAAAAATTTTGATTGGTTGGATAAGCATATTTAAGTTCTAGCACACTGGTAAGCTGTAGGCTTAATAATAGTTTTTTTAAAAAAATCTGATATGCCTTTATTTCATTCATTGTACATCAATCAATTTAGTTGTTTTTAGACTGTATTTTAAATCGTGTCCTCTTCATTGGCAGAAATTATACATGTGCGGACAGGATGAAGAACATCAACATGCCGAGGATTACGTTGTGCCATACAACTATGAGGGAAAGGGTTCTGTGGCTGGATCTGTGGGCTGCTGCAGTGAATTTCGAGGAGAAGATGAAAGAATGGACTTTTTAAATCACCTAGAGCCTAAATTCAGGACATTAGCAGAAGTCTGTGCAAAGAAATGAATACGTATTTTGTCCACAAGTAGGAATTCTTTTAAAATGTTTGCCTAGGTCTAAATTTTTATAACACGCTAAAGCCACTTCTAGTGATTTATATAACAATTTTGTTTCCCCCAACGACTTGTCCAGTTCAGTCTGACTCAAGGGAAATCTGTTCTGTTGCAACCAGAATTTTTGAGTAGTACAATAGATCCTAGCTGACCTTTACATGAAAGGCCTGGGAAAAAAACTGGCCAAAATCCAATGTGAATGAGGTCCAGCACATCAAGAAGGATCTAATTAAAAATTAATTCTTTATTATCCATTGTCAAAATTTCCAGCTTGAATCATGATATAATCTCAACAGTTTACATGTTTCGTATCATAGCTTAATAATAAAAAAATTAAAAAAAGACCTAATGAGCTTTAAGATACACCCATGTAGGTAATGTGAATAGGAGGGGGGAGGTTAGAGGTGAGGGAAACCTTCTGGTCAATTCTTATTTTTTTTTTCATGGGCTAAAAATAATTTTTCCAATTGGTCTTCATGAAAAGTTTTCAGCAGCTTTTGTGATACATGCAGTAAACAATCTGTTTGCAGATTAACCCTCCTGAGTCCATCAGCTGACATCTCTTGTGAAGCCTCATCTCTGATCTGACCTCGTAAAGATTCATTTAAGCCATGTTGTTATGAGTTTGAGAAGAGTTTAGCTATTACCAGTGTTTATGAGATCAGAGATGAGCGGTCAGCTGACAGAACTCAGGAGGGACAGCCTGCAAAAAAGACTTTTAACCACATGTATTACAAAAACTGGTGAATATTTTTAATAAAGACCAGTGGAAACAAATTGAGCCCAAAATGAGTAAAATGTAATCAGAAAAAAAAAATTGCCCAAAAGGTTTCCATAGATATAAACCTCTACATCACCAAGTGAACCCAGACCAGATTTTAGCATTTATTAGAAATAAAATAATTTCATATTTGCTTTCACCCTTGTTCTCTTTACATAAGTTAGAATGGGAAATACATCTTGAATGAATGCAAAATGTTGTACTTTTATACTTTTGTATGTTATAGGGTTCAGATCATCTGACTTTTATTACGGTTCCCTAGATGTTTTTTTTTTTTTTTTTTTTTCAAGCCGCGTTATTTTTGTCAAACATTTATCAGTTTAGTCAACCATAAATTCAATTCAGCCCAAAGTGATCATCTTTTTTTTTTTTTTTTTTTTTTTTTTTTTTTCATCTATGTAGCTTTTACCTAACAATTACTGCTTATGCGTTTTTTACAGAGGAGGAGTAAGGGTTTCACTCTCGCACATCTCTTAATATAATAGAATTTGGGTACTTTCTTTTCAAGATACTGCACCTTTCAGATTTTTCAACATATTGGTGAAATGTAAATTAAGTAGAATTGAAATAATACAACACAAAAAATTTGAAAAGTAGTACACTTTAGCACAAACTTTTTTTTTTTATTGTTATATTTATATTTTTATGTAGCAGACATACTTGAGAGCTAGTGTTCTATTATTGTGTATGTTAAAAAGAAAATGGGCAAACTACACCCTTCCTTGGGCCATTCACTTTAAATAGGGTTTCAGTCCGGGACATAACTTGAAGCTCATAGTCACTAATGCTAAATTCATACCAGTGCCTTCCAGCTATCGTATGTCTTTTTGAGTGCTTGTCTCCTCATATGGGGTTAAGGGATCTTTTGGGCTTCCCCTAGGGCTTTGGTGTTGGTAAAATCCTGACACCCAGTTGTAACGCCTTTAATTTCAGTTGTCTGTTGTACATAATGGTCACATGTAAAGTGTGAAACTACAGTGACTTCGGTCAAATTGAAAACTCACATTCCCCTGTCAAAAAATGTCCCTGATCTATTGTAGTGTTTTTTTTTTTTTTTTTTTTTTTCTTCCAATGTAAATTGCACTGATATTTAAATTGCTCAATTTGTGTTGTATATGTTAAGTATACAACTTTTGTGGAAATAAGAATTGTGAAAGTGATGTCTACACCAGAATGTACGCTTTGCACTTGCTGAAACAGGAAGTGTACCTTTTTTGTATTTTTTTCCCTCTTTTTTTTTTTTTTTTTTTTCCCCTTTTCTTTTTTATGCTTGCAAAGTTTACTTTTGTAGATGCAAACCAAATTAAAACCATCACTTACAATACAAAATGTACAGTGTTAATATTTTTGTAAGAATATGCTTTTTAATAACAATTTCTATGCATAGATTGCCGTGTAAGAAAATGCTGCATACTGTGTTTAAATTGGCTCCAGACTTTTTAGCACATTTTACGTAAATAAATGAAAAGTAATCACTGTTATTAATGAAACGTTACACAACTGTATTTTATATGTGTGGGCTTCAAATCCTCATGTTTTGTTTTTATTTAAAAATCTCTGATTGCTGTCAATGCAGACACTTTGACACATCAACACACCAAATACTTCTCACACTTGAGTGCTGGATATAGTTGCACACATTCTACAACTGAAATGGATAGAAATCTTTCTCCTTTCCAGTGATGATGTATCATCTACAGTAAAATGTATCAGCCACGCCTAGACACCTCTCAGCTGTGAGCAGGATTAGGTTTGTGCAGGTTTTAGGTCTCTAGATGTAAACCAGACTGTTCCCTCAACTATATCAAGCAGAGATCTTCAAAATGGTGATGAAATGAAGCGTCCATTTTATTCTGTTTTATGTTTATACAGTGATTAAACTTTAATTATATAAAACCCCCTCTTGGTGAATGCGGAGTATGAGTCTTTTAATTGGTGCTGTGTTTTAAAGGGTTGTCCTTTTATCTTATATTTTATTGTTCTATCATACCTGCTTAATATAAGAGAATTTTCACCCCAAACAAGAAAAAATTGCCCTTATTGGCAGCCACGGTGTGGTAATTTTGTTTGTTTTCTATTGAGCTGACAACAGCAAATGCAGCTATAATGGTTGTCACTTTGAATTCTTTTATCTTCTTAGAAGTTTCTGGTACGCTCCCGCTTTTTCTGCGTATTCCATCAGTTACAAATATGTCTATCATCAGTTTCTGAGAAAATGCTTTGAAGTGGCAACACATATGGATCCATTTCCTGTCATTAGGTTTCCAATGATGGGCACACCACCACTAGAAAACAAAATAAAAAAATAAAACTTTGGATGCTACCCTAACATCTGATTTACTTTAAAAATGTTATGTTTGGGGGGGAATCCTCTTTGAAGTGTACTTTTTTTTTTATACTGTATGTCATAGTAACCTATCAAAGGTTTTGATAAGTGAATGTCCAATTACTGAGACCTGAGCCTTTCACTTAAATGAGCAGATAGAAGCATTCACATAGAACTCCATTTCTCCTCGCTACTGGAGACAGCCTCAGTGGAGGTCTATGAGCCAGTCTTAAGTCCATCTCCATCAGCCAGGAAAGAGGGTGTTCTGCATGAACACTTCTTTCTCCTCATTTGAGCGATTGTCCAGGATCTAGGTAATCTGCCCCCCACGATCAAAACCTATGAAGTCACTATAACATATGAAAAGTTTTTTTGAAAGTACAGCTACATTTTAAGAATATTGTACCAATATAAATGATAGCAATAATAGTTTCCTGGAATCGGATTGTTTGGAGACAATGGCATTTTTGTAATAAACAACTGTGTTTAAAAAAAATACATGAAATTCCTAAAATGTTCAGAAAATATGAATGTCATGCAGTTGTGCAGTATTTTTCAATAAAAGCTAAATGTAGAATTGGTTTCTTTTGCCTTTTAAAATTATTACAATTGTATTTCATTAGGGCCTTTGTGTGAGAGAGTGTGTCAGTTGATAGAAACCCTAATATCCACCTTAATCTTGGGTTATTGTCATAGAATGATGAGATGTGATCACACATTAGTCCTCTATCTACCACATGGATGAATGTGGATGCTGGCAGGATATGAGCTGTGTAATCCCAGCATTCCTTAAAGGGGTTTTCTGGGAAATAAGAAAATGAAAATACTTAACTATTACTTCATTTTAAATATATTCCCAAATATCTTTCATTAGTTATAATGGTTTGTTTTCTCTGGGGAGCAATGATTAGGAGAAACAAAATGGCCGCCGTCCTATTAGTACACACAAAACCTGTCCTAATCACACAGCAGGACAAGTTACTTCACAACACTGAGGTAAAAAGCTATCTCATCCTCCTTTCTGCTCTACTTATCAGGGATTATGATACTGAATACAGGTGAATCTCTGTGGGAATGGAAAAGATGAGAAGACGTGAGAGGAGAGTGAGGATGTGGCTAATGAGCAGCAGCACTTGTTTACAGTCTCCATTACCACAGCCTCACATTACCACAGTCTATCCTGTCTGTCCTCTCTGTACTTCATGTCTCCCCATGAACTGCATTCCCACAAAGATTCAGCTAAATGTCATATTAAACTGTAGTCAGGATCATAATCCTTGACAAGTAGGAGAGGAGGATGAGGCAGCTTTCTCTGTGTGGTGAAGTTACTTGTCCTGCTGTGTGATTAGGACAAGTTTTGTGTATATTAACAGGATGGCAGCCGTTTTGTTTCTCTAATCATTCCTAGACAAAAAGAACCAATATAACTAATGAAAGTTATTTGGGAATATTTTTATAATAAAGTAACATTTACGTATTTTCATTTTCTTACTTTCCGGAGAACCCCTTTAAGATGTAGAACAATGTTAGCAGCCTTCTGATTGCGATTATGTTCAGTTGTGTAACCAAAGGAAGGAGCTCCTTCAATAGCCCTTATCTGTATTTTCCTAACAACTCATAAACACTCATTATAACTTAATGTTTATCAGTTTGCTAGGAGTTTAGGTTAAATGAGTGGTTAAGAGCTGTCAGAAGTTCAGAGATAAGGGTTACAGACTGAGCCATCAGATCAGGTCTTTGATGGATTCACTATGTAGCAGAAAGCAACATTCTGCTGATGCACTGAAAGCAAAAAATTGCTGAAAATGAACAAATGAAAAAAGTTAGGCGAAAAAGAGTAGAATGCAATGATAAAAAAATCTCTTCTCAAGTGTACATAGCCTTTAAATCACAAAGAACCCCTTCTTCAGTGTCTCCCAGTATACAAACAAAAGCGTATAAGATGAAGAATACATAATTGATTATATATTTTGTTTACCTTCAGAACCTTTCTAAATTCAGGTAGACCTACATCATGTGTAGAAATTCAACTGAATGTGATTTTCACCTTAGGCAAAGTCAATCTGTATGAATCATTATATCATACAGAAGGTTAGGTGTCTTATGACTCTGTTAGATACAAATGTGACAGTCTATGCATTTCACTTAGATGTTCTTGGCATTTTTTTCAATTTCCCCCAATATTCCTCAGTTGTGCGATATCTTTCTCCCACTTTCTCTTGCATTGCATAGGGTATTTAATTTAGTATAAGACTTTGGGAACTCCCGTTTCTCAAATTCTTTCCCCGAGAACATGGAATTCTGTTTAAGCATGTCATAATTCCAGATATAGCAATCAAATGGAGGCATCTCAAATTCTTCCTGTAATAGGGAGAATAAGTACTCTATACCAAAACAAGGTCGATCTTCCAATACAGTACCTTGTTGTTAATATAATTTATATTTAAAGGGTTTAAGTTGTCCTATTACAACTTATCCCCTCGCCACAAAATAGAGGATAAGTCTCAGCAGCAGACATGCATGCCTGTCCACATGTGTTTTTAAAAGCATTGTCCTTCGTTTTACTATTGATGGCCTATCCGGATAGGTCATCCGTATCAGATCGGCCCCCGCCAATCAGCTGCATGAGGAAACGGCGCTTGCAGTGCGCACGTGTCGTCTACCTTCTCTCTTCCTGTCTCTCTTCCTTGTCATAGACCACAGCGCTGAACAGGAAGAGAGAAGGGAGGCGGCACATGTCTCCTCTTACAGCTGATTGGCGAGGGTGTTGGACGCCCATCGATCTGATATTGATGACCTATCCTGAGGATAAGTCATCAATAGTAAAAGCCGAGACAACTCCTTTAAGGTACCTATAATTTATGGAAGTTGGGAAGTAACCTGTTTGTCCAGGGGATTGCATTCCACAGAGCTGCAGCAGCTTGAGAAAAGTCTTGAAGACCGGAGTGAGAGGTTAAAATTACAGAGTATGTTAATATTAGATCATTTGCAGAACAGAGAGCTGGGGTAGGGTGGTATACATAGATGAGGGAGGATATGTATGGAGGTGCTACACTGTGTAAAGCTTTGTGGGTAAGAGTTATGAGTTTGAACTATATTCTGTGGTGGATGGGCAACCAGTTAAGTAACTGGCAGAGGCAGAGGTATCAGTGTAGCGATTGGACAGAAAAATGAACCTGGCTGCCCCATTTAGGAAAGACTGAAGGGGAAAACCCATTAGTTACCTGTTACAGTAGTCAAGACGAAAATGAATCAAAACAACATTTACATCTTGTGGTGCAGTCCTCCTAATACCTTCCAGACCAAACTGTTAAGACCAACCCAGGTTTGCTATTTATTACTTCTGGTTTATGTAAGACGCATTGCCACTACTACCACCCCTACACAGACACACATCTTTTGCCTTGTCTGTCAGGTTCCAAACTGTGCTGCTGCAGCTACTATAACCCTTAAAGGGCTTGTCTCACTTCAGTAAGTGGCATTTATCATGCAGAAAAAGTTAATACAAGCCACTTACTAATGTATTGTGATTATCCATATTGCTTCCTTTGCTGGCTGGATTCATTTTCCCATCACATTATACACTGCTCGTTTCCATGGTTACGACCACCCTGCAATCCATCAGTGGTGGTCGTGCTTGCACAATATAGGAAAAAGCACAAGCCTATGTGCACTCTCATGGTCCCAGCCACCAGAGAGGCTGATGCTTTCTCCTATAGCATGCAAGCACGACCACCACTGATGAATTGCAGGGTGGTCGTAGCCATGGAAACATGCAGTGTATAATGTGATGGGAAAATGAATCCAGTCAGCGAAGGAAGCAATATGGATAATCACAATACATTAGTAAGTGGCTTGTATTAACTTTTTCTATATGATAAATGTCCCTTACTGAAGTGAGACAACCCCTTTAAACAGCTGCACATGTCCTGCTTTGTCTGTGAGGTTCCACATCCACACACTGTTTCTTCTCCCAAAATAAGGAAGAATTTTCAGACCCTTGTTCAGAACATGCCACTGCTTCTTCCTATACTACCATCAACCATCTGCCCCAGCAATGTTTTTAATTTTAAAAAGCACAACAAATCCAATAGCACAGTGTGTTTTATCCTCAGGGCCAGTTTTTACCTTAACCCTTTCGCTAGCAGAGCCGTACATGTACGGTGCTGGAGCGATGTGTAAACACGGCACCCGCTCGCATGTGCAGCGGGCGTCATGGCCGGCAGGTCTCTACTGTTTCAAACAGCAGAGACCTGCGGCTAATTACCGCGACCGATCGACCGACAATAATGACGATTGTGGTAAATAAAGGCTTTAGATGCAGTGATCAAGTGAGATCACGGCATTTAATGTGTCAAAGACCTACCGACATCCCCTGTGGCCAATGGGGATGTCAGTAGTTGCTTTGAATCCTCCGAGTCTCGCTGACGAGACCCACAGCATTTATGCTGCAATTCTTATTTTGGCCACCAGATGGCAGGCCAACATAAGAAATGATCAATAGACAGTAATAAATTAATTTAAAAAATACATGATTGTTCAAAATTCAAAAACAGATTTTATAGGCCCATATATGAGCTTCAAAATAATTACAAAAATAAAAAAAGTATAAAAAAATTTAAAAAATATTAAAGTTTAAATCACCCCTTTTTCCATAAAATAAGCAATACCTAAATAACAAAAATATAAACATCATGGGTATCACCGCGACAGAAAACGCCCATACCATTAAAATATTTTTCCAATACAGCGAATGGCGTAAATGGCGTAAGTTACCACTTTTTCATTTCTTCTCTTACCCCAAAAAAATGTAATAAAATGTGATCAAAAAGTCCCACAAACTCCAAAATGGAAGGGGGTCAAAATATGGCGATGTAAAAAAAAACAAACATTTTTTTTTTAAAGTTTAAACAAAGTTTAAATTTATTTTTACACTATTTAGAGCTATACATATGGAGTATTGTTGTAATTGTACTGACCCAGAGAATGAAGGGCATTGGTCAGTTTTGCTGCAAGCAAAACGCTATGGGTACAAAACCTGTAAAATGGTGGAGGAATTGCGTCTTTTTCCAATTCCACCCCACCACACTACATTATATGCCATAATTAATGGTGGCATTAGAAAGTACAACTTGTCTTGCAAAAAATAAGCCCTCATACAGCTATGTGAATGGAAATATAAAAAGTTATGGCTCAAGGGAGATAGGGAAAAACAATGAAAACGAAAAAGGCTAAGGTCCAAGCCATTTTTTTGTAAATCTGACATGTCACTTTATGTGGTGATAATTTTGGAATGCTTTTACTTATCAAAGACATTCTGAGATAGTTTTTTTTTCTTGTGACACATTGTACTTCATGACGGTGGTAAATTTCAGTCGATATATTTCACGTTTATTTATTTAAAAAAAAATCCCAAATTTATAAAAAATTTTGAAAAATTCACAATTTTCAGAATTCCAATTTCTCTGCTTTTAATACAGTGATACCTCATAAAATAATTACTTTACATTTCCCATATGTCTATGTTGGCATCATTTTGAAAATTTATTAAATTTTTTTAATGTTAGATGGAGTACAATTTATAACGGACCAATTCAGTTATGAAGTCACTTTGTGAGGCTTACATAATACAAACCACCCATAAATTACATTTTAGAAACTATACCCCTCAAATTATTCAAATATGATTTTACAAACTTTGTTAACACTTTAGGTATTTCAAAAGAATTAAAGAAAAATAGAGAATACATTTCAAAATGTCACTTTTTTGTGCAAATTTTCCATTTTATTCATTATTTTCCCTCTAAGACAGCAAGGGTTACCAGCCAAACTACATATTTATTACCTTGATTCCTTACCCTGATTCTGCAGTTTACAAAAACGCCCCATAGGTGGTCGTAAACTGCTGTATGGGCACACGCAGGGCGCAGAAGGGAAGGAGCAGCTTATGGATTTTGGAGGGCAGATTTCACTGGGATAATTTTAGGTTGCCATGTCACATTTGAAGACCCTCTAATGCCCCCATACAGTAGAAACGCCCAAAAGGTGACCCTATTTTGGAAACTACGGGATAATGTGACAGTTTTATTTGTACTATTTCGGGGTACTTATGATTTTTGATTGCTTTTTGTGAGGTAAGTTAACAAAAAATGGCTATTCTGGCGTTCACCTGAGGGGGTACGTCATGTGATATTTTTATAGAGCTGGTTGTTATGGACACAGCAATACCTAATATGTCTTTTTATTTTATTTATTCCAGTTTTACACAAAAAAACATGATTTTCTTTCAAACATGCTTTTTTCTGTCTCCATTTTCTGAAAGCCATTTTTTCTGCCAGTCATTTTGTGTAGGGTCAATTTTTTGTGCGGGAAGAGTTGATGGTTTGTATTGCTACCATTTTTGGGTACATAAGACTTTTTTTCATCACTCATTATTAGACTTTATTGGGGCAAGATGACCAAAAAATGGATGTTTAGGCACCGATGATGTTTTTTTTTTTTTTACGGCGTTCAACTGAGGGGGTAAATCATGTGATATTTTTTATAAAGCCACTCGTTACAGACGGCGCACTACAGGTCTACTGTATTTTTATTAATTTTTTTTATTAAAAATTGCTTGAAGGGAAAGGGGCACTTTTCTGTAAACCTTTTTTAATTTTTTTTTAAATAAAACACTACAAAAAAGTACAAGGACTTCAACATTTAAGTGTTTTATCCTTGTTTCAATGTAGTACAATACATGCTGACAGTGTACCTATGAGACACAGCCTGGGGGCTGGGTCTCACAGGATTCTGTACATGGCAGACACAGAGGCCTGGGGTTGCCATGGCAGTCATCGGCCCCCTGTCACTGCAGCACGGGGGGCCGATGGAGAGGCAGGGGCTGCCCCTTCCCTCTGCGATCCTCTTATATTCTGCCGTCAACATTGTTGGCGGCATATAAGGGGTTACTCTACCATCATCTGCGTTTACAGTGATGCTGGCGAACACAGAAGGGGACCTGCTGGCAGTCACAGCCGGTCCCTGCATTGATCGGGCATTCACAGCTCTGGTGCCCACCCAATCATCATGATGTACTAATACGTCAATTTTCGGGAAGTTACTTCCCACTGTGACGTACTAATACATCCTATGTCGCCGAAGGGGTGAAACACACTGGTCAACATCATCCATACATTTACCTATAGCTATATATGTTACTTTACTATTGCTGACTTTGTGTTAAAGAGCTTGAAAGGGGGAGAGACAAAGAGAAAAATTACCAAAAAAAGTACAAAAGAGAAAAATGAGTCCTAGGAGACTTCGGAGTGTCATACATCAAGACCTGAGACCATTTTCAAGAAATTTGCTCATGTGTTGATCGTAATGCTCATAATACACAAGTATAATTTTACAAGGTTAGCTTGTTCAGTGCAGTATTAATGACATACCACAAGATGGAGCTGTAACCTCAAATAAAATATCTATCTGAAACGTCAAATGTTCAACAGCTACATTTTATAAACACAATGTAAACATGCATTTTTTTATGAAAGACAGCAGAATAAATGCTTAAATTTTTCAAAAACTTGAAAAACTTCAATAAATCAAACATAACTAATGTACTGTGCACATTGTGCCCCAGCCAGATGCATATGTTATACCTTACTGACGTATACCTCAGATGGAAGCCTCTGATGTACACCACTTTATAGGCATACAGTGATATTTTCTATCTGTTGGCTGAAATACCATGTAGTATATTTATTTTTTATAGTGGACTCTGTATAGGAACAAACAGCCTGCCATACTTTCTTGTACAGAAGAAAAAAAGTATAAAGACATATTCTGGCCTGACTGTGGAAACCAGGACAATATTTTGGCCCCTGTAGGGTGAAAGTAACCTTATGGATACATTTTATACAGTGCCTTGCAAAAGTATTCGGCCCCCTGGAACTTTTCAACCTTTTGCCACATTTCAGGCTTCAAACAAAAAGATATAACATTTTAAATTTTTGGTGTAGAATCAACAAGTGGGTCACAATTGTGAAGTGGAACGAAATTTATTGGATCATTTAAACTTTTTTTGTAATAATAAAACTGAAAAGTTGGGCGTGCAAAATTATTTGGCCCATTTACTTTCAGTTCAGAAAACTCACTCCAGAAGTTCATTGAGGATCTCTGAATAATCCAATGTTGTCCTAAATGACTGATGAAGATAAATAGAATCCACCTGTGTGTAATTAAGTCTCCGTATAAATGCACCTGCTCTGTGATAGTCTCAGGGTTCTGTTTAAAGCACAGAGAGCATCATGAAGACCAAGGAACACACCAGGCAGGTCCGTGATACTGTTTTCCCAAGCTTTAAACATCCCAAGGAGCACTATGCAAGCAATTATATTGAAATGGAAGGAGTATCAGACCACTGCAAATCTACCAAGACCCAACCGTCCCTCTAAACTTTCATCTCAAACAAGGAGAAGACTGATCAGAGATGCAGCCAAGAGGCCCATGATCACTCTGGATGAACTGCATAGATCTACAGCTGAGG
This sequence comes from Rhinella marina, assembly GCA_900303285.1. Lineage (NCBI taxonomy): Eukaryota > Metazoa > Chordata > Amphibia > Anura > Bufonidae > Rhinella > Rhinella marina. The sequence continues at coordinate 71,021 of ONZH01000326.1, forward strand.
TGGGAAAGTCTGTCCATAGGACAACAATCAGTCGAACATTTCACAAATCTGGCCTTTATGGAAGAGTGACAAGAAGGAAGCCATTTCTCAAAGATATCCATAAAAAGTCTTGTTTACAGTTTGCCACAAGCCACCTGGGAGACACACCAAACATGTGGAAGAAGGTGCTCTGGTCAGATGAAACCAAAATCGAACTTTTTGGAAACAATGCAAAATGATATGTTTGGCGTAAAAGCAACACAGCTCATCACCCTGAACACACCATCCCCACTGTCAAACATGGTGGTGGCAGCATCATGGTTTGGGCCTGCTTTTCATCAGCAGGGACAGGGAAGATGGATGGAGCCAAATACAGGACCATTCTGGATGAAAACTTGTTGGAGTCTGCAAAAGACCTGAGACTAGGACGGAGATTTATCTTCCAACAAGACAATAATCCCAAACATAAAACAAAATCTACAATGGAATAGTTCTAAAATAAATGTATCCAGGTCTTAGAATGGCCAAGTCAAAGTCCAGACCTGAATCCAATTGAGAATATGTGGAAAGAGCTGAAAACTGCTGTTCACAAACGCTCTCCATCCAACCTCAAAGAGCTCGAGCTGTTTTGCAAGGAAAAATGGGCAAGAATTTCAGTCTCTAGATGTGCAAAACTGATAGAGACATACCCCAAGCGACTTGTAGCTGTAATCGCAGGAAAAGATGGCGCAACAAAGTATTAATGCAAGGGGGCCGAATAATTTTGCACGCCCCACTTTTCAGTTTTATTATTACAAAAAAAGTTTAAATGATCCAATAAAATTTCGTTCCACTTCACAATTGTGACCCATTTGTTGTTGATTCTTCACCAAAATTTTAAAATGTTATATCTTTTTGTTTGAAGCCTGAAATGTGGCAAAAGGTTGAAAAGTTCCAGGGGGCCGAATACTTTCGCAAGGCACTGTAAATTTAAATGGGCCATTAAAAAAATATGGAGAAAAACTGTTCCATGTAAAATGCCCTCAAAAGACAAGGAGGCACTGCCCCCGACTGGAGAAGAAAAAGTTCAGTCTCCAGAAGTGTCAAAGCTTCTTTACTGTAAAAGCTGTGAATCTGTGGAATAGACTTCCTCAGAACATGGTCACAGCAGGAACAGTGGACAGTTTTAAAAAGGTTTTATATGAATTCTTAAAAGTAAATTACATTAAAGCTTATAAAAATGTGTAGAAATCGGAGTCTCATTTCCTTCTGGGATTCCCCACCTTTTTTCAACCGTATTAACTATGTAACTGTGTGTCAGTATAAAGATCAGGCAGAGGTCAGGTCAGACAGCAATGAATCAGATCATGTCAGGCAAGCTGGTGCACAGGAGAACAAATAAGAAAACACACCTTTGCATGAATCTAGAGATCTAGAGCCTGTTACTCAGCACTATACCATGGTGAAGGTGCCTTAATTACCATGGGGCGTCCTGCCATTGGCTGGGGAGTATTAGGGTGTGGGCATGGAATGAAGCACAGACAGGTAGCAGGCCTCAACAGTTGGACAGGTAGCAGTTGGAGAACAGCATTACTCCAGGGGCTGGGACCATCTGGCTGGAGGAAAGGGATGCCGATAGGTCTGGAGCAGTAGAGCAAAGCAGTGGCTATGCCCACCGATGAGTGGAGCAGCAGTGGGTACTGACCACCACCTTAACAGTATTCCTGTTCATTTATCAGTTTCTCAAACACTGTAACTGCTCCAACTTGCTTCTGGTCGTAAATTAAAATCCTCTACATGCTTGTGTGGATCACCTCTAATGTGGGGTAGGGCATATACTACTGCAAGTGCACATTTCCAAAATACATATGAATGTGAACCCATTGTGCCAACTAACTCATTTAGGTTCAGGCTAAACCCTAACAGCATTATTTTGACGATCCCATGGGATTCACCCATGAACCCCTGTGCAGGGATCAGGACTTCACTGCAGGGGAGCAACCAGACTGCCACCTCTTTGGTTAGTCCCAGCATAGTTGGCAGCTGACCCACTGGGGTCAGTGACTCTGGTGCAAGCACCTCAAGCTCAGAATACTATAAATGTACCAAAACTGTAGGTATGGTCTGAACAGTTACTTAGACTTGAATTCTGGTTTTGAGGTCAAGCAGGCATCATGGAAGTGTAGATGTGTTGTGGATGGCTTTCAATCGGAGACTTAGGGTTTGTCTCTCTGCTCCAAATTAAAGTAATCCTAGGATGTTAACATGCATGGAAGAAACAACGCTGACATCTGGTAGGGTCAAAGTAGTTCTTGTTTATTAGAGGAAGGTACACAGTCTATATACCCCAGGGAGGGGTATTCCTGTCCTGAGTGTTATACTATATTTTATTGGTTAGTAATACAAAATAAAGTTTCACTTCTGCGCATCTAGTCTAGCTGAAGAATGTAAACTATAGATAAGAGAAGGAGTGGTCCCGGATGCCGACACCATCTTTTAATGGCTTCATGTCTTTCAGTCTTCATATCTACAGATGTATGTAGACAGGGTAGACTGGCAGGCAGGGTAGTAGTTGAGACACAGTCAGGGCAGGCTGGGTGTTTGGCAGGATACAAACAAGACTAACAAACTGGGTTAACTCAAAATACAAACAGAACAGAAACTGAAAGTGCTGGATAACATATGCAGTGAGGGTCAGGATGGGAGGCACCTAGCCATTGGTTAGGGAAAGAATAGCAAGTGCACACACTAGGCCTTTAAGAGGCCTGAAATGAGTGCACCTCAAGGAGACAGAGACTGGAGCACTGGGCTGTATCATGGAGGCCATAACTTGTAGAGAGCACCAGACACCAGCACACCAGATGGCATGTACAGCAGGAATGCAGTGGACAGAGACCATGGGCATAACTGTCTTCCCACATTCCCTTGCCTGGATCCACTTTTTACTCAAAGAGGGCTCACTTTCTTCCACCATGTGTGTCTTCTGCAAACAAGAGATACTTGGGAGAAAATGTTTGCACTTAAATTTCTTTATCTGATCCGGGATATTACTCAGATACTATCGCCTCTTACATGCATTATTTTTCTCTTCTCCTTTTTTGGCATCTAGAGGCGCAACCCTCCTCTTCCTGAGGGTCTTTGAAGACTTCTGAGACAAATTTATTAAGCAGTTTACACTATTTTTTGTTTTACATAAAATGTGTCTTTTCCATTTATTAATTGTATGAACTGAACAGTGCAATTTCTGTTATTTGTGTATTTTTAAGTTAACTTTCAATTATTATAGTGATTATAAAGTTAATCTGTTTACATGAGTTACAATTCAAATGCAAATTGAAAAACAAAATTTAGCAATTATTAGTATCCACAACAGCAGAGCCGACAACTATTAAAGAACGAGTCTACTAAATTCTGGCTTTTATTGTTTTAGTATTCAAACATGAATAAATATCCTATTCATAACATATAACATACAAGCATAGGAAAAGTAAATATAGAAATTATAAATATAGTTTTGTTACAGGGGTTCAATGTAGGGTAGACATTCAAAAGTTTAACCTTTGCATAGACACCTGATTAAAACACTGTTTTATTTTGTTAATCCGACTCTAAATCTTAAGTTATGATACATTTCTTAATATGCAAATTAGGCCTTTGGTGCATCACCCAAGGTCCACTTATTTCTGTGGCAAGCTCACTGGCTACATTGATTGACAAGGCCAGGCTGTGGCAAAGCAGCAAGTGATGAGCTGGCCACTGAAAAGAGTGGAGTTTGGGTGCAATAGGAACAACGATGATGTCATAATTGCACTAAGGGCTTAATTTGCATATTAAGAAAAGGTGTCATAACTCGAGAATGGAGACTTGGACCAACCAAAGAAAAACTGATTTTTTTTACAATCCTTTTAATAAACTATTTTTATTTTTTGTACATTATGAGGCAGCCATCTTACCTGAGCTCCCGGTCTACACTTCTCACAGCAGTTCAGTATATACATGCTGTAAGGGATCACTCTTTCTCTCAGGGGTAGCAACCACAAATTTTCCAAACAGTATGGGTTCAAGTCCAACACAATCTTTATTTCGGGTCCTCAGCACCCACACAAAAAATTTACAAAACAAACACCTGCCCATCTGGGCTTGCTCTCTATCTCACCTAGAAAAAACACAATTCTCCAATACAGTAGTGGATCCCAACACTCAGGTCCGCTCACCAGACAAGAGTCCACACTCGCAGGGGAGAGATCCGGCTACACATAGCCTTGTGGGCCCTCAGCCCTCCTGGCTGACACCACACAGAGCCTCCGCAGGCTCCAACCTTTCAGGCTTCCTCAGCCTTTCTCTCTCTCTCTAGAAATCACACAGAGGGTTGCTTTATCCTCCCTTGATTAAAGCAGGCCTCACCTGCGTTCACCTCGGGTTCAAAGTAATCTCGGTAGTGGACTAGGGGTTTGGACTGGAAGACTCCCACTACCAACCTGTCTCCCAGTCCAAGATATCCAGCCCATACAACATTAACCAAAACAAACTCCAGCAAGCTATGCCTTGCTGAAGCAGCACCACTTCAGGATTTGAGTTATCTCACCCAGCTAAACTGAACAACTGGGTGAGATACACACCCCTACCATACATGTACTTTATTATACACATCACCACAATGCGTTTTAGAGACCTGTTCTTTGGGGTCATTGACGTCTACCAGAGAGTATTCCAGACATGCTCTGTTACCTGTGCAGAGATTATTGTACAGGGAGAGGAGAAGGTGAGCTATGCCTAACATGCCTAACACAGTGGCATTAACTTACATGTAATCCTGTCCTGATATTGAGATGACTGCTGAGAAGTGATCTCTACAAGATAGGAAGCATCAGCTTATTGAGGGCTAGTGTAAAAACTGCAATATTTTAGGATGATTGTAAAACATATAAGAACATGAAAAAATATGTTTAGCCAAAAATATGGTTTGAACAATAAGTCATTTTTTCTTTTAACAATGTTATCTGCCGATGATTATTGCTGGGATTAAATCTCCTGCTCCTGCAATCTAGCAGGAGCAGGTTGAGTCCCGGCTGACAGACACAGCGGGGACCCTGAGGAGAAGAAAGGAGTGGTTTATTACTGCTTCTGCCTCCTCCTGTGCTGGCAGGAGGACAGCGCTTCACAAGCGCATGGTGGAGGGAGCAGTGTTAGTCCTGGCGCTGGAGCAGGGGCAGGAGCAAAGCTGCAGGGTCTAAAGAGATCCTGATCAGCTCTGCCTGTGTGCAATGCCCCCACAGGGGGCTATTTCCTCTGTAACTGGGGCTCCTGTGGATGCCCCAGTTACAGTGGAAACAGTGAAAAAAAAAGTCCTCTAGAGGTCATTTAATGACCTCCTTGGGGACATATTATGTGCCAAAAATAAATTAAAATATAAGTAAAAAAAATTAAATAAAAAATACAAATAAAAAAATGTAAAAAAAAGTAAATAAAAATGCAGTCACTAACAGAAATCGTCAGCATAATCGCCCCGTTCTCTCAAACCTATACATGTTCTATATGAAATCATATAGATCATATCATATCGTCACAAAGTAGAAAATCTATTGCAATAATTAATTTTTGAGTCATTTATAATATTTAAGAAATAAAAAGCTATCATTATTTTTTATTATTAACAGTTTTCCTCCAAATTAAACCTAAAAAAAGGGAAAAATATCTCTTAAAAACATTCTAATAAAAATTCCTAAGTGTCAAGTAAAAAAAAAATCGCTAAAAATATTTTGATAGTCAAACAAATAAAAAAGTTACAGTCACTAAACCACCATGTGCACCAAATCACAAAAAGTTATCTGGACAGTCAGGTCTTTTTTGGGCATGAAGGGCTTAAGACACTACACTATACAGTAGAATATAAAATGATTTGTCAAACAGATATCAGCTGTGTATAAATTAGAAACTTTTTGATTGATATGTTTGGTATACCCCCGAGAAAAAGAGTATATGGTTGGTTTACAGTCAAATACCAACAAACTCCCCTGTTTACATAAAAAAAACCTCAAATAATACACTGTACTGTACCCATGAAAGAGGAAGAAAGTGTTTTAGGGTCACCAGGGCACATTTATTACCATGGCACATTTAGTCAGGCTATATCCTTCCCCAGGCTGCAGTGTTACCACTTTTTTAAATAAAATAAAAATAGTTCACATCACCGTTTAGCTTCACTTTAATATGATCCATCGAAGAAGAACAGAAAGAAAACGGATGCTGAAAAAAAAAACTTAAAAAAAGATCCTGTAAAAAAATTGATTCTGTGCATCAGTTATGCACATTTGGCATCATTTGGGAGCCATTCCTGAGATACATTTTTTAGACAGGAAAATAAAGTATTTCATGCAAGACTTTTTTTCATCTCGAAAAATTGATCTCAGATGGAAATGGCTCAAACAGATGAACATAACTAGATAAAATAAAAAATAATAAATACTCCACAAATTTAGTCCTGGTCTACACTCCTTGTGCTGCAGGTCCTTCGGCAAGATGGGTTCAGTTCACATCATAAAGCAATTGCAAATTGAAATTGAAGACCGCGCTGTTTCAACACGGCCAGTCTTTCCAGGTCCAAATGGAATATATCAATATAGCCAAAACATCGACCTCAGCATATTTATGTCTTCCGTATACCCCTGTCAAGTGATCAAGACGGAGCACCAATAGTGAAGAACCTTCAATACAGTAGTATATTTTACTATTTATTATACTCACAAAAGTAAAAACGTTAAAAGTGCATCGAAATCACATCTCAAAGGTGAGCGTCTGGTGCAATAAGCGTCTCTGCCTCGTGTTTCACCCTCTATCGGTGCTCCGTCTTGATCACTTAACAGGGGTATACGGAAGACATAAATATGCTGAGGTCGATGTTTTGGCTATATTGATATATTCCATTTGGACCTGGAAAGACTGGAATTCTCTCCGTGTTGAAGCAGCGTGGTCTTTTTTCAACTTGCAAGATGAACATAACTGATGCACAGGATCTGTTTTTTTCTTTCAGGATTTTTTTTTTTTGGGTGTAGTAAACGTTTCAACATTGACCCTTTAGATGTGCTGATTATCCTTCACAAAATCGTAATTTCAATTGCATGTTCCATTGTTTAATAAGACCGCTTAATAAGTACTTACCCATCCTTCGCACCACCGTTACCGCCGTCTCCACAGCTGCCGAACCTTCAGCCTGGTTTTCCAAACCGATGCTGCCCCTTTTTTTCCTGTTCATCTGCATTTACTATTATGCAACTGAACATGAAAAGAATCGCACACATCCCGTCAGGCCCTCGGCAGCAGAGGCCGCAGCCTGTGTCAATGCAGCAGAGATGTCGGTATCAACTGATCGAGGGACAAATAAGTACCTATTAAACGATCTTCCTTCCACAGGATTTTTTTTTAAACCAGAACCCTTTTAAGACTGTCTAAATTTTTTTAGTTGTAGACAGTATTAGTAGACCTGCCCCTCTGAGATGCAATTTTATGTATCATTAAAGAGAAAACAGATGTCAAATTTAATACCCATTGCCGTCATATTTTTATCCATGAGTCCCACGCTAGAGAGCATAACAGTTTCATTAAAGATGCATGTGCATTAGTAGTGTATGAAATCTTTTCATGACTGGTAACAGTGCTTCTCCCAGGTCATATGTGCCGGATGCTGATAAATTCCAACAAGTTAATCTCAACATTAAATATTGTTACAAGAACAAATTTAGGAGGATATTATGCGGCTTACACCACTGATTAAAAGTTAATTAAAAAAACGTCAGATTGTAAAACTGGCATCTTGAGCAGATTGTCTACTGTATGATTTATCAAAGGGAGACAAGTGCTTCAGAAATGTTGGAATTAATGCTGTGTCCTTCTTTTGTGTTTGGAGGCAACACTCCCTTTGAGGTGAGTTCTGGGAAAAGATTTAGAGGTCGACACTCTAGTATTCTGCAGAATCTCAGGGCTGTCCTTTGAAATTTGTCAGATTGAGGACTTTCAGAAAGAGCACAGCAAGCACCATGTGCAGCACAGCTGTTAGGAAGAGATATAGCTTTCTGTTTTATGAATTTCTGCGCAGTAGGATTCTAGAGATCGGCAACATTTAACTAAACCATACCAATCGAGCAAAACAAGAATAACATTGACCATTGACCTAGTAGATGTATGTTAGATGTAGTGCAGCCAGAATATTGTATGCAGGGTCTTCCTGGTGTTATGTCAGAGCTGTGCTGTCTGCTCTGAGCCTGTCAAATGCATCCTTTCTGCTTCTGCTCTTCTGCCCTACAATGGGTACAGGAACACCAGAACTGGATCATGGAATAATGAGTGTTACAGTGATGGTATGTGGCTGCCGATACCCTGCTCCACAGATTTACTGCTCATGGGCTCCAATGGTGCGGACCTGCTGGACTCTCCTACCTCTTGGCAGTTCCGGCCCCCAAAGTAGCGCTGTCCCTCCACACAGGCTGCAGCCTGATTCTTGCTGGCTAGGCCTCTCTCACACTCCACATAGAGCATGAGAATGCATCTCCAATTCTTCTCCAGGCAGTGGCTGATACCCTGGGGTATTTAAGACACCTTCCCCTTTGAGCAATGCATTCTAGTTTACTATTGTCCTGCAAAGGAGTGCTGTTTCTATATTTGACTGCCCTTGCACCGGCTTCTGAGCCTTTTCTGCCTGATCTGACCTTTGCCTAATGTCTTTACTGTGTACACCTACTCAGTTATCTGGGATATTCACCAACTTATATATTATGAAAGTAACCCACTATATATGTAAAACCTCTAATAGAAAACATGCCTCCACATAAGTAAATAAAAAATAAGCTTTATTGGATACAAAAATTACATAAACATTTAAACAGCAGCCATAATATCCAAGGCTCAAAAGGCCAAGTAAAACAAATAAAACATGGTGATGGGGCAAAAATCATCACGCAGCAAATAACATATACCTATGGATTGGAGACGAGCCCTGTAGTGTCCTCCTCCCGTTGCCGTCTTCCTGAAGAAGCCTGTGGGCGAAACGGCTTGATGAATCACATTTTCCAGAAGAGATGGCAAAATGATGCACTATGGGAAGATGCAAGCTAATGGAGGCAGTGTGATGCTGTTGGTGATATTCTGCTAGAAAACCTTGTGTTCTAGCATTCATGTTGTAGCATTCATGTGGATTATACTTTGACATGTACCACCTACCTAAACATTGTTGCAGATCAAATCTACCCTGAGTCGCCATGTGGAGGCTCTTAACTCCAGAACCTCAATGACCTGAGGGCCGCCCTTCAAGAAGAGTGGGATGCCATGCCTCAGCAGACAATAAGTTGACTTGTGAACAGCATGAGACATCGTTGTTAAGCTGTAATTAATGCTCAAGGCCACATGACAAGTTATAGAGAGACATCAACATTTTTGTGGGGGTATACCTGCCACTGCTGTTGGTTTTTGTTTCAATAAATTGTTTGAAATTAGGAAATTTAACATTTTCCATAAATTTCACCCAGAAGCCAAATATCCCTAACTTTTTGTAAGTAGTATATTTGTGGTTCTAGTTGTAAAATGACAGAACCATCTTAGACATTTCTGGAATAATTTGACAGGTTGTAAAAACTACATAAAATGCAGTTTTCATGGCAAGAAAAACTGTGGTGCAATCTACCACTTCACTATGGACGTGTAGAGCACTTTAGAAGATAGCTACTTGATAGCAGAAGTGTTATAATACAATTCAGTCTATCAGTAGGGGTAGGCGCTAAACAGTACAAGACTCCTTAGCATTTTCAGTTAGAATTTAAAATTACTGAAGAAATAATACAGTGTAGCTCATATTTATTTGTATAACACTTGTATGACACTTCAGTATAACTGTGTAGATTCTCCACCGCCTCCAAAGTGTGCAGCATTTATGTCATAAGTGTTTTGAACAATTCAAGAGGAGACACCATCACTAGAATAAATATTGAGAAGTATCAGGATGCATCAGATTAAAATGGTGATGATGGTGCTACTCATTTATAACTTGTGTTGTTGGTTACCTTACAATACTTGAGGAATCCATATGATTTAATGGACAAAGCATTCAAAATAATTATCTAACTTATCATAGATAAATTCATATTGCCATTCATAGGTAGAAATCTGCAGACAGATGCCCTTTAAAGAGCTGGATGAGAGACTGAGACTTCAGTGACAACCACTGTGGTCCTTCTACTAGAGTCAAAATGATTGAGTAAAATATGTTGAAGCCTAAAATACTTCTAAGAGAATTGACACTGATGTGGACTGTTTGTATAACCTATCATCCATCAACCCTCACACTGAATCCTTGGACATGTACTCCAGACAGATGACATAAATACACTGATAAATCTTCATACAGCTGTATGTCTCCTGCTTCCTCTCACATAGTACATGATAAAACCGGCTGCCTGTAGCTATCACTTGATGGAGCTCAAGTAATAGGAATTTCTAGTTACAATTCATCTTGAAGGAGTACCCCAGTTTTATGATATTGGTGACATCCTCAGGAAAGATCTTCAATATAAGACCAGTGGGGGTCCAATTACCATCACCCCTGCCGAACAAATGTTTGTGCGAGCACTGCATCCTCTTAAGTGTTTACCTGCACACATCTACATTATGTGTAGGTGATGAAGGTCAATTATAGCATTTAGTCTGATCCACTTAAATGAGAGAGGAAGCTGTAATTACCCTGCACTACACCTTTACAATGTAGACAGAGTGCAGGTAAACAATGAAGAGGATGCAGCATTTGCATGAGCACAGTGGATCCTTCAAACAGCTGATTGGTGGGGGAGCCTGGAGTTTGGCCCCCAGCAGTCCAATATAGATTAATTATCCTATGAAAAAGTCAACAGTATTAGTAAACTGGAGTAGCCCTTTTAATGGAACCTGTAAAAACTCTGTGCACTGAGCTCCTCCTAGTGATAGCTGAAGAATTGTGGATTCTTCAGCTGACGCTGGGTGCCATACTGTAGCAGTTGTGTGGTCTGTCTTCATGGTAGATATGCCACTAAATGTGTTAATTTGTGGGTGATATGGAATTCCAAAGTACTTGTTTCAAATATATCAAATAGTACAGTCATTTGTCAAATGTTGAAAAAACATGACATTGGCAATCACAGAAATATTAATTTTAATTGTTCAAAGATATAAGTTGGATGATTTTGACTATGTTCATATGATATGCAGATGTAAGAGACATAAGTCAGGAAGAAAACAGAGTTGACCATTTGTGACCACTACCAGAAAACTGTTACCTATCCACGTTCACCACTTCAATCAGTAGATCTAAGGTTTCCCCTAGGTATTCACCAGAGCCTGCTGCAAAGCAGGTTGGATTTGGCTGCTAAGGACCCAGGGTATGTCTGCGGAGTTAGGTGACAGAAAACGGGTATGCTTTCACAGGTAGCAGATCTATCATATGTTAAGGGGTAGCAAGAGAGAAGTACAAGCCACAGTCAAAGCCAGGAGAGTCTGTGGAAGTGTTATCAGTAGACAAGGGGTTAATCCAGAAAGATGCCAAGGTCAATACACAGGAAGGTCTAACTGAAATGAAGTGAACATAGAGCAAAAACTGAAGCCAGGAATCAATCAGTAACAGGAAGCTGGGATTGGATGCCGAGCCAAGAATCTAATTGGCTTGGTGTTCAGGCTTGCTGACAGGCTGACCATTCAGGGCTTGGCGGTCAACATGGCAAATCTCTGAATCACAGCTGAATAAGTTCTCGACAGCAGGTGCCCAAAACTGAATTGTTAGCGTACCTTTATTATGCACGCAAACTGCTTAAGGGATTAATGTTAGCACAGAAAACAATAAATAAGAATTAGAAAAATGAAAGACTGACAGCGATGCAATTGTGGGTACACCAGATGAATAATCTGATGTACACAGAAGCATACCTGTGATGTGCAGGTAGAAAGTGATATATATTATGAGATCCTTGGGGAAACCATCATAGACGTGATATATCATGTTTTTCTCCTGTTTCCCAAGGAAGAGGAAGAAGAGAAGAAGATGAAATGTGAATGTAATGACTTTAATGGTTTTGCCAACTTTATATAATTCAATAAAGAGATAAAAAATAAAAATGTAAATAAAACAAAACCAAACGTTAATGCCTAACATAAATATTACTATGAAACCTTTTAATATTGTGATTTAAACATAAATTCTTAGGTTGTGAGCAAAAGCAATACCAAAGATATGAAACAGAACTAAATAGATTAACTATGATAAAATCCGTAATATATTTAACCCCTTCCCAACTAGCGCCATAATAGTATGGCTGGGTTCCATACCCGTGGGGTGCCTGCCGGTTATGCTGGTGTTGTGGACATTTAACACTTCGGACGTGCAGGTCTCACAAGGTGTTAGAAACAGGGCACTTAAGTAGGAAAAGTGGGGTAAATTAATTATTGTTTTTGATGAATAAAATATGGGAGGAGCTTAACGTTATAATGGGGATAAAGGATTATTTAGAATTTACTCCCTTCTGGACTAATGTATATTTACGGGAGATACAAAAAATTAAGCAATATGTGAATTGGGAACAAAAAAGTATAAGTAGGGTAAGTGAAATATTTGAAGGAGGGATAATGAAAGAATTTGGTAAACTGGTAAGGATTTCTATTATAAGTATTTACAGTTGAGGAATGCTATTGGCTCGTCACTTATTACAGAAAGGTATAATAATGCTGATGATCAAGAATTTAGAAGTTTGTTAAGGTTTAAGAAATCAAAAGGGTCATTAGAAAAAATGTATAGGGTGGTTCTGAGTGCAAAAAATTATGTAATGGTAACTTCAAGGGGCAAATGGGAAAAGGATGTTGGTATAATAGAGGATAAAGTATGGATAGATATAATTAGTTCCCCTTTGAGAGTGTCCTTCAAGGCTTTCCATAGAATTTCTCAATTGTTTTTGGTGTATATATTGCATCATTCTCCAGTCCAGTTAAAAAGAATGGGGGTAAGAGGTGAGTGCCCAAGGTTCAAAGAAGAACATGCAGGGTTGATACATTTGTTATGGAGATGCCCAAACTGTTTAGATATTGGTTTGAAATAATTGCAACAGTTAATAAAGTATATAACTATAAATTTGACAGGGACCCAATTGTATGTATCTTGTGTGGCATGCGACACTTAAGTATACCAAATAGAACTAAATTAGTGATTGGGAAAGTAATGTTTCAAGCCAGATTATTGATTAGAATGGAAAAATGTGGTAGACTGTATGATGAAAATAGAAAAGATTATATATAAAAATAAGGGACGAAGGAGTTATATTCAAAGTATTGGAAATCATGGATTACTGAGACATAGGCCTTTTTTTTTACCGCTGTGTCTTCCTTGTCTTGAGGGAGGTCGGGTTTTGGGGAGAAGGAGGGGAAAATGGGAACTGTTTTTACATGTATACTATATTTGATAGTATAAATTCCTAATCCGAGTGATTCTGATGGGATACTGTTGCTTGATGTTTTTTTATATATATGAAAATATTAAAATAAATAAAGTTAAAAAATTGATATTAGATGATGTGGAAAAGGAGATGGCAGAAAAAGGTTGGAGAAGTAGGTAGCTGATTAATATTCAGTGTTTACTGTCAAATAACCTGAAGGAGATAACAGGCAAGAACAGCAATAATATGCATATTGTGCCCCCACCTAACCAGCCAAACCCCATACCAGCAACAGCCCCTGTTTAAAGGTGTCAAGCAGCCATTAACATTGAAGACGGACTATACTTTGCTGTCTTCATTATTGAATGAAAGGAAGCTGCAGGCTAATTGGCCACACAGGTTCTTCAACGCAACATGGCCGCAACCCGCCTACAGCATGGCCTCTCCATGTACCTATACCCTAAGGCAGAGTGGCCTGGGTATACCTGATTTATAGCGATTTGTGATGAATTAAGTCGGAAAGAATCAAACTTCTTGGTTATCTTGGTGAAATTGCCGAATCGAATTTTTCAAAACTTCGCTCATTCCTAATCTAGTAAAGAACTGTTCATTGCGGTCCACCTGCATCATCCTTACTGAAAAGCGATGCAAGCTTCGGATCCTAGATCCGAAGTCGCTTCGCTCAAAACTTCTGATTAATGCTGTACAGAGATCCATCTCCATACAGCATTAAAATGTATGGCCTCCGATGAGGCGAAGTCAGTTATTCTCAAAGTCTCACAAGACTTTGGTGAATAACTTTGGTATTTGATTTTTAAAGTGAAAAAAAAAAACACTTTAAAACTTGGATTCGAACTCGACTTTGGTACCGAGGTACCAGTAATAATCATCATCAAACACACACATCCCGTTTCCCTTTGCTATTTTTCAGAATTCCCAATTTAGTCAGTCATTTATTGATACATTTTTATTTTCTGTACACCACTTCTGCTCTAAACATCATGAGGCTTTTGAGTTAGCAGTTGAAAATTAAATTACTACTGAAAAGCAACTTCACCCTGGAGAGTCATTTGCTGACCAAGTATTAAAAATATTGAGCCATAATTCAATCCAAAGCTTAATCTACACACTCAATGCCTCGGCACGACTGCTCAGTTCAACAATGATGTTTTCCCTTTTCTGCTTCCTGGTATACACAGAGCAGCCACATGCACATTAAAAAGTAGAATATTGGCTGCGTACTTACGCGGTAACTGCTTGCTTTGTGTTTCTGAAAGAGATTTGAAAGATCAATCAATTTGCAGCAAACGCAGCAGTTTGATTTGGTGGTTGGCACTGTTTGAGTGAGATTGTACTGGTTCACCACCATAGAAGACGCACAATGGATTTGAGTGAATGACATTACATTGTGTTTTGAAGGACACGGTCAGCATCCTGACTGATCGCTATGAATTACATCCAACTCTGTATTGTAGAGCTGCATACATATTATTCTGTTTTCTATATAGCGCCAACATATTCCACATTGCTGTGCTGATATTGTCATCACTGACCTATTTCCAATGGGGTTTACCATATAAAATCTCTTTCTCAATCACACATGGACTGATCTCAATGACGTGTGAGTGTTTTGAAGTGTGGGAGGAAATAGGTGTACTGATATGAAACCCAAACACAAGGGGAACAAACTACATACAAATGTTGTCCCTGAACCCAGGACCCCTGCACTACAAGGAACCAGTAATAACCACTCCAGATAGTGAGGGAAAAGTGGTTGTTCGTCTTATAGTCTGAATGCTAATGACCATTTCCATTATGGAAGCGGTTATCAGCACGCAGGAGGCATGGGGAGCAGTGAGGGAAGCGCTGCACAGCTGTATTCACCCTCCCTCCAGGCCTTGTTCTGCACTGTGTCCTGACTGCATACAGGTCACAGTGCAGCACAGGCCAGAAGAAGTCCAGGGAGCAGTGAGTGGCAGTACCAAGCAAAATTAGTTTATTCTTTTTTTTTATGTCTGATCTGAGGTCTGATGGGGGTCCCATCTGAGGCTGATGGGGTCTGATCTGATGCTGATGGGGGTCCAATCTGTGACTCAATTAATAGGGGTACAGATAGGGCCCTCAGTCACAAAGACCGGGATTGTCGAACGGTGTGTTGTCTTCCTGGCGCTCGAGTTCGACATATCGTGTATTGGGTTGACAGATTATTGGGAGAAGCTGGCAAAGATCCAGCAGTCATGGTCCATATTGGAACCAATGACAAAGTTAGAGGTAAGTGGAGTGTCACAAGCTTAAGGCAAGGACCTAAAAGGTAGTGTTTTTCAAAATACTACCTGTACCTCGAGCCACACAAGAAAGGCAGCAGGAGATTAAGGATGTTAACAAATGGCTCAAGAACTGGTGTAGGAAGGAGGGGGTTTGGGTTCCTGGAGAATTGAACTGACTTCTTTGTCAGCTGCAGGCTCTATCATAGGGATGGGCTGCATGGGGAAAGTGCAGCTGTTTTGGGAGAGAAGATGACTAGAAGGTTGGAGGAGTGTTTAAACTAGGGACTGGGGGAGTACAGATAGAGGCGAGGTAATGAAACTAGTGGTGGAGTAAAAAGAGGGACTAGAACAGTTCATAATGAAAGGTGTAGGGTAAAAAATATACAAAAAAACTCTCAATTGTATGTACACTAATACCAGAAACCTAGCTAATAAATTTGGTGAACTGGAATAAGTGTCATGTGAGGAGGACTATGACATAATGGGAATAACTGAAACATGGCTGGATGAATGCTATGACTGGGCGGTTAACGTACAGGCACTGGCGTAACTATAGGGGTCGCAGTGGTCGAAATTGCGACCGGGCTCCTAAGCCAAGGGGACCCAGAGGGCCCCCCTTGCCGGTGGTATTCCACTTTTCCCTTTATAAGATGCAGTGCATCTTATAAAGGGAATAATAGTGAGCGCTTCCATAATGGAAGCGCTCACTAGTACGCAGGAGAAGGGGGAGAGAAGCGCTGGTAGCACTGTACAGTACTTACCCCTTCTCCTGCTTGCTCTTCCTGCGGCGCCAGGCCGTACAGAGCGCACCTGATGATGAGAGAAGACAGCCGGGACTGGGGGTGGAGAGGCGGAGCAGGAGAGGTAAGTTTATTTGTTTTATAGTCTGATCTGAGGTCTGATATGGGTTTCTGAAGGGAGATCTGATTGGGGGTCTGATTAGGGGCCTGAAGAGTCTGAAGGGGAGTCTGAAGGGAGGTATCAAGGGTCTGATTGGGGGGTCTAAAGAGGTGTAATGGGGGTCTAAAGAGGTCTAATGGGGGTCTAGAGAGGTCTAATGGGAGTCTGGAGGTCTAATGGTGGTCTGATTGGGGGTCTGGAAGTTTAATGAGGGTTTGATTGGGGGTCTGGATGGCTAATGGGGGTCAGATATGGGGGTTTAGAGGTTAATGGAGGTCTGAAGGTCTGGTCTGAGGTGTAATGAGGGTCTGGATGTCTAATAGGGGTCTTATATGGGGGTCTAGTACCAGTATTTTCAGGGGGACTGTTTCTGCAGTATAGTATTGGGGGGGGGGTAGGATGGAGTGCTGAGAAGGTGAGAGGATGATGGATGAAAAGTAGGAAAGTAAGATGTCTGTTAAACTTTGCAGAGACGAGACACGGCTGAAAGAAGTCACCATGGCTGTCTGGTCTGAAAAGAGAAAAAGAGGAAATAGAACATCTACATAGTTACATAGTTAATACGGTTGAAAAAAGACACAGAGAAGAGAAGTCACTGGATGTATTGCTGCACTATGTGTTCTGTAGTGCTGTATGTAATGTTTTCCAAGTACAGTGGTCCCTCAAGCCTTATAAACTATGTTACTATTATGTTTCTATGTCCAATCTGAGGCTGAAGAGGTCTGTTCTGAGGTTGATGGGCTCTGATCTGAGGCTGATAGGGTCTGTTCTGAGATTGATTGGGTCTGATCTGAGGCTTATAGGGTCTGATCTGAGGCTGATGGGAGTCTGATCTGAGGCTGATGGGGGGCTGCTATGGGAATGAATGAGGTTGGGAGTTTGATCTAAGGCTGATGGAGCTTTGGGGTCTGATTTTGGGGTGTGATCTGAGGTATGATGAAGAATGGGGGTCTGACTTGGTGGTCTTATCTGAAGTATGATGAAAACTATTTTTTTCTTATATTCCTCCTCCAAATCCTAGGTGTGTCTTATAGTCCGGTGTGTCTTATGGACTAAAAAAAATTGTATATCACACATTTCTTTCAGGGGTATTATTGTATGTGTAAACAAAGTTTTTGGACGTGCTTGGTCCCTGAAAACCTAAAATCTGTCTGCCCCGGCTATTGGGTCCAGCTATTGGCACAATATATGTATGGCAGAGAATTAGAAGGAGTTAATGCGTTTCACTATAAATATTAACATAAATATAAAGTAATTAAGTGAGGCAGCTAATAGTGCCTTGCGAAAGTATTCGGCCCCCTGGAACTTTTCAACCTTTTGCCACATTTCAGGCTTAAAACAAAAAGATATAATATTTTACATTTTTGGTGAAGAATCAACAACAAGTGGGTCACAATTGTGAAGTGGAACGAAATTTATTGGATCATTTAAACTTTTTTTGTAATAATAAAACTGAAAAGTGGGGCGTGCAAAATTATTCGGCCCATTTACTTTCAGTTCAGAAAACTCACTCCAGAAGTTCATTGAGGATCTCTGAATGATCCAATGTTGTCTTAAATGACTGATGAAGAGAAATAGAATCCACCTGTGTGTAATCAAGTCTCCGTATAAATGCACCTGCTCTGTGATAGTCCCAGGGTTCTTTTTAAAGCACAGAGAGCATCATGAAGACCAAGGAACACACCAGGCAGGTCCATGATACTGCTGTGGAGAAGTTTAAAGCCGGATTTGGATACCAAAAGATTTCCCAAGCTTTAAACATCCCAAGGAGCACTGTGCAAGCGATCATATTGAAATGGAAGGAGTATCAGACCACTGCAAATCTACCAAGACGCGGCCATCCCTCTAAACTTTTATCTCAAACAAGGAGAAGACTGATCAGAGATGCAGCCAAGAGGCCCATGATCACTCTGGATGAACTGCATAGATCTACAGCTGAGGTGGGAGAGTCTGTCCATAGGACAACAATCAGTCGAACACTTCACAAATCTGGCCTTTATGGAAGAGTGGCAAGAAGAAAGCCATTTTTCAAAGATATCCATAAACAGTCTCGTTTACAGTTTGCCACAAGCCACCTGGGAGACACACCAAACATGTGGAAGAAGGTGCTCTGGTTAGATGAAACCAAAATCGAACTTTTTGGAAACAATGCAAAACAATATTGTTTGGCGTAAAAGCAACACAGCTCATCACCCTGAACACACCATCCCCACTGTCAAACATGGTAGTGGCAGCATCATGGTTTGGGCCTGCTTCTCATCAGCAGGGACAGGGAAGATGGTTAAAATTGATGGGAAGATGGATAGAGCCAAATACAGGACCATTCTGGATGAAAACCTGTTGGAGTCTGCAAAAGACCTGAGACTAGGACCGAGATTTTTCTTCCAACAAGACAATGATCCCAAACATAAAGCAAAATCTACAATGGAATGGTTCAAAAATAAACGTATCCAAGTCTTAGAATGGCCAAGTCAAAGTCCAGACCTGAATCCAATTGAGAATATGTGGAAAGAGCTGAAAACTGCTGTTCACAAACGCTCTCCATCCAACCTCAAAGAGGTCGAACTGTTTTGCAAGGAAGAATGGTCAAGAATTTCAGTCTCTAGATGTGCAAAACTGATAGAGACATACCCCAAGCGACTTGCAGCTGTAATCGCTGCAAAAGGTGGCGCAACAAAGTATTAATGCAAGGGGGCCGAATAATTTTGCACGCACCACTTTTCAGTTTTACTATTACAAAAAAAGTTTTAAATGATCCAATACATGTCGTTCCACTTCACAATTGTGACCCACTCTTCACCAAAAATTTAAAATGTTATATCTTTTTGTTTGAAGCCTGAAATGTGGCAAAAGGTTGAAAAGTTCCAGGGGGCCGAATACTTTCGCAAGGCACTGTATATGACTAGAAACATGATTGTATTCCTTTAATAAAGAGCTCAACGATGACAGCATCATAATTACAACAGAATATTGAAACCTGGACCTTTACCCCTGAGAGTGTCAACCTGGGCTGATTCTATTACAGACAAGTGTAAATTTAGAATAGTTGTAAGGATTATTCTTGATTAGGTGACTTGTACATACGGTAAGTAGTCAAATGACCAGAATGGAAGTCTATTAATAAGTGACTGACACACATAAAATTCTCCTGATGTTTATTACGGTACATATTGAGAAATTCAATTATTTTATGTAGTAGGGATTTTAATTTGCATGACTTAGCTATATGAATTTGTATGTATGTATTTTGAATATTGAGTATTTTGTGTGTACTCAATTGCAGAAATACTTTTCTGCCACCCCCTGAATACTGAGTGTGATCCGCATCCGAATGGCACGGTGTGCACGTAAATATCTGTGTATTCCCATCTGTCAGTGGCATGTGAATATCTGTGTGCTTACATCTGTGAACAGGCCATGGAGGCCGCTATACTGATTGCGGAGAACACGTGGAGTGCCTGAAGGAGGGAGAGGCTGTATCAGCTGTATGTTTGTATCCATTGACGAACAGCTGGTAAAGGAGATCTACTGTATATCTACTGCAAAGTGGTCTGCTGTATGGGAAGTGGTAAGAGATAATTTTGTGAAGTGAAAAGCTGTGATTAATCAGTTCACCCAGCATTCACTACCTAGGACATGGAGGACAGTGTTGGACTGAATGTTTCTCTGATATGATATATTGCACAATTAGTATTTTATGAACAAATCATGATTTGTTTTATGTATATGTATTTATTATTAATTATTAACGATTAACAGCAAGGGCCCTGCTGATGTCTTATATCGTGTATTTTTTATTAATAAATCATTTAGATTTTCACTACCTTGTACTATACCAGGTTATTTCAGGTGGGGAGTGCCTGCTATTATTTTGTATTTATTTTCAACCTATACCAGACATTAGGTTGGTCTGTTGGCAGTGCACCCCCAATTTTTCATATATTCAGCAGAGGTGAGCCACTCAATTTGTTACAATGTACTATATTTTGCAAGTCCTGTACTGAAATGTATTATCAGTGCAGGGAAGAGAGAACAGAGCTGCCCTCTAGCGACCACACTAGTTTTCTTCATCACAAAGATGCATGTTTCTTTTTACGGATGGATTCATTGCACGTTTTATGCCTCCGTTTGACGTATACGTTAGAAAAAAAAAAAAGGATACAAGGATGTAGCAGACCACATTCTTGTATCCTGCAGAGTCTGGTAAAAAAACAAAAAAAAAAAAAAAAAAACGTATGCGTCTTTCTGCACCATGAGGAGAATGTCTGAGTCCGGCTGGCTGGGGCCACACAGATCAGAGCCCTAATGTAAATAGGAGCCCCCATTCAGACCTCAGATTAGACCCTGAATGTGATTGACCCTCAACAAAAAAAAAAATCAACTTACCTCTCCTGCTCCGAACGCCATGACGGCTCTGGTCATCCAGCGCTCTGTTTTTCCTTCTGCGCGCTGTGCTGTGACCTGACTTCGCACAGTGTGCGGTCACAGAGCACCAACGTCCTCATGCTGTAGAAGAGGCCGAGGAAGACCAGGAAGCAGTGAGTACAGAGCCCAGGGAGAACTGCATTCACAGCTTCCTGGTCCTCCTGTACTAATGAGCACTTCCATAATGGAAGCACTCATTAGTATTCACCCCATAAGACGCACTGACTCCCCCGTCTTATAGTGTGAAAAAATACAGTATATTATAAGCTCATTATAGCAGACCTCGTCTCCTCTGCTGACACTGCTGACAAATGCCCACATATGTGAAAGCCCGCATTATATTGTCACTTGGCAGATATTCAAAGATGGCTTGTGTACTGAAAAGGATGGGATCCATGCATTTAGGATAACCCCCCAGTACACTAGTGCTGGAATCAGCAACCTCAGGGACCCCAGCTGTGGTGAAAGTATGACTCCCAACATGCACATTTGCTTTACTGTTCTCAGAACTCCCATAGAGTTGAATTAAACATGCCGTGAGTTGCAGTTTCACAACAGTTGGAGAGCCGGACGTTGCTGACACCCTACACTAGTATATTAAGGCTTTGTACAGAGGTCTGGTGACAACTTGCCCTTATCTTCACCTTGTCTCTAATACGGTATGTAGAGACCATACTTCAGAATGATTTGACTAGGAGAGGGGACACAGTTCTGGCAGAATTTAGATATTTTCTTGTATGAAAATATTTTCCTATAACTAACCTGTAGAAATACTAGGGCACTTTCCGCTGATGGTTCCAGTATGTGTTACTTTATTCATACTATTACAGTTTTGATTCATTATGACAACATTTCAACTTGTACAATAGCTTTCTTCTGCCGTAGTTAAGGGTTTCTGGCTGGTTGGATTTTATTACGACTGGCAGGCTTATGTAATCAATCTTTACCATATCTTGGGGGGAAAAAAATCAATCACGTAGATATTTTAGCTATTCATTATAATAAAAATACAAAAGGTACCTGATCTTTTATTATTGCTGTTCTCTGTGGAGTGTGGCTCATGTCATGAAATAATTTAAAAGAATGCTCTCATATAAAGCAATGGCAGCCTATAGGGATCAGCATTGTGAGCTATACAAGGAGCTCCTATTAGCTTAACTCTTACCAGGAATTCTTACTATTTGGAGGTATAATGAGTTTGATGTTCAATATTGTAAAAAGGGTACAGCGTATGTGTATAGCATGTTAAAAATATCCCCCATTCTGAGCCTTCTTTATAACATACTAACAGAAAGAACCGGCTTCGCCTGGGTATATTTCATCTATTTATTTAATGTTTCTGTGTGTCGTTGCAGAGAGAAAGTCAATGCAGCTGACAGAAATTGATTTTTACCTTCATTTTTTCAATCCCTATTGGCTGCGGAGTGGGAGGGGGTGTGGTTTAATGGGACACGGGGGGGGGGGTTAAGTCCTTCATTTCAGGGTGGCCTGAATTATAGGTTAATGCCATGGTAATTTGAGGAAACACAATGGGTAGCAGTGGAAGAAAACATTGCTTTGCGCGGGTATATTTAATATATTTCATTTAATGTTTCTGTGTGTCGTTGCAGAGAGAAAGTCATCCTCCCTCCCATCCCTGCAGCTGACAGATGTTGATTTTTACCTTCAATTGTTCAATCTCCATTGGCTGCGGAGTGGGAGGGGTCATGGCCTGACTGAGTCGGGGGCGTGACGTTGCAAGACCTGGGGTGGGGTTTTAAGTCCTTCTTTTGATGGTGGCCAGAATTACAGGTCGATGCCATGGTAATTTATGAGGACACGCCATGGTTAACAGTGGAAGAAAACATTGCTTTGCACGGGTATATTTAATCTATTTCATTTAATGTTTCTGTATGTTGTTGCAGAAAGAAATCCAACTTCCCTCCCACCCCTGCAGCTGACAGAAATTGATTTTTGCCTTCATTTTTTCAATCCCCGTTGGCTGCGGAGTGGGAGGGGGCGTGGCCTGACAGAGTCGGAGCGTGGTTTTGCGAGATCTGGGGCGGGGGTCAGAGTGGCATGAATTACAGGTCGATGACATGGTAATTTATGGGGACCCGCAATGGGTAGCAGTGGAAAAAAACATCTTTTATTAGTACTGAATGGTCGAGGTCTAAAATTAGTCAATTTCATCTACGATTTTTGTGTATCGTTGCAGAGAGAAATTCACCCTCCCACCCCTGCAGCTGATTTATTTCAATCCCCGTTGCCTGCGGAGTGGGAGGGGGCGTGGCCTGGCAGAGTTGGGGGTGTGGATTATCAAGATGCTTCGAACGGTTGTAGTCTGAAATTAGTCTATTTCATCTAAAATTTTGTGCGTCATTGCAGAGAGAAATTCACCCTCCCACCCCTGCAGCTGACAGAAGTTTATTTTTCCCTTCATTCTTTCAATCCCTGTTGGCTGCGGAGTGGGAGGGGGCATGTCCTGACAGAGTTGGGGGTGTGGCTTAGCAAAGCGCTTCGCATAGGTGATTTAATCTATTTCATTTAATGTTTCTGTGTGTCGTTGCAGAATGGCTGCAGAGTGGGAGGGGGCGTGGTCTGACAGAGTTGGGGGCGTGACTTAGCAAGACGATTCGAACAGTTGTAGTCTATAATTAGTCTATTTTATCTAAAATTTTTGTGTGTCGTTGCAGAGAGAAATTCACCCTCCCACCCCTGCAGCAAACAGAAGTTTATTTTTACCTTTATTTTTTCAATCCCCGTTGGCTGCGGAGTGGGAGGGGGCGTAACCTGACAGAGTCGGGGGCGTGGATTAGCAAGACGCTTCACATGGATGTATTTAATCTATTTCATTTAATGTTTCTGTGTGTCGTTGCAGAAAGAAAGTCAACCTCCCACCCATCCCTGCAGCTGACAGAAGTTGATTTTTACCTTTATTTTTTCAATCCCTGTTGGCTGCGGAGTGGGAGGGGGCGTGGCCTTACAGAGTCGGGGCGTGGCTTAGCAAAGCGCTTCGCATAGGTGCATTTAATCTATTTCATTTAATGTTTCTGTGTGTCATTGCAGAATGGCTGCGGAGTGAGAGGGGGCGTGGCCTGACAGAGACGGGGCGTGGCTTAGCAAAAGGCTTTAAAATGGTTGTAGTCTATAATTAGTCTATTTCATCTAAAATTTTTGTGTCGTTGCAGAGAGAAATTCACCCTCCCACCCCTGCAGCAAACAGAAGTTTATTTTTACCTTCATTTTTTCAATTCCCATTGGCTGCGGAGTGGGAGGGGGCGTGACCTGACAGAGTCGGGGGCGTGGATTAGCAAGACGCTTCGCATGGGTGTATTTAATCTATTTCATTTAATGTTTGTGTGTGTTGTTGCAGAAAGAAAGTCAACCTCCCACCCATCCCTGCAGCTGACAGAAGTTGATTTTTACCTTTATTTTTTCAATCTCTGTTGGCTGCGGAGTGAAAGGGGGTGTGGCCTGATGGAGTCGGGGGTGTGGCTTAGTGAGACCTGGGGCGGGGGTTTTAAGTACTTCTTTTAGGGTGGCCTGAATTAAAGGTCAATACCATGCTTATTTATGAGCCCACGCAATAGACAGCAGTGGAGGAAAACATCTTTTATTACTACTGAACTGTAGTAATAGAAAAAAACATGAGTTATATTTATGGTAACCGGAATACCTTTAACAGTGTCAGTGAATAGAAATGGATGAGATCCTCAGCTGCTGATAATTACCTGGTTGTTATGGAAACCTGCCATCCCTGTGTGTGCCTTTGCAGAGAATGGCAGTTGGAGTTTAAAACCAAAGTTCCCAGTTGTAATGTTGGCTAATGGAGATCATATTTTGGGAATATCTCAGGAACGGTATGTCCTAGAGAGATGATACCTGGTCTAAAACCTTCCCGGACACCTGATGTACCTGTGTGCCGAATTTGGTGAAAATCGGTCCAGTAGTTTGGTCGCGCATAGAGAACAGACAGACAGACAGAAAGACAGACAGACAGACAGACAGACAGAAACTCATTTTTATATTATTAAGAGATACATAATAGTAACTTATGTTTTATATTTTATAGCACAATGACTTTAACTGCTTCCGATCCAAGACAGTTTTAATTTTTTCTTCCTCACTTTCCAAGAGCCATAACTTTAAAGACTATGTAGACCTCAATTTTTTTATGATTGCATTTAACTTATTTTTGGCTAAAAATCATATTTTCAATTGATCTTTATTAAAAATATTGAGCTGTTCAGTCACAAAGGGTCATCTAATTACCCTTACTACTGAGAGGTCATAAACACTTATTTAAGCCACATTCTTATCAGTGAGGTAAGGATTGAGCTTTAATGAGTGTTTATAAGGTCAGAGAGAAGAGATAAGCTATCCGTCTTATCCTCAGATGACGGACTTGAGAAAAAATCCACAGGCAGCTAGCACAGCTTCTCAGCTCTGTACACAAAAATTGAAAAAGTTATTTTTAGGTCAAAATTAGAGATGAGCAAATCATTGAAGAAATTATTAATTCGTGTATTCGACGAATAGATTCGTTGTATTTGCGTACAAAATATACATTATTATGTGCTATTAGCGAACATTCGCTCACTAATAACGATCGTTCATTTACAAAATGTACGCAACTTCTTAGAAGACGTACGCATGAGCGTACAAATAGCTTACGAATCTCAGCGTACTATTGTCTAAGCGATTACGTAATACGCAGGCACGTACGAGGAGAGGCCGCAGCGTGCACTCCTCAGAGGCAGAGCAAATATTCGAGACACATATATGGTAAATAGTGCATATACATTATTATAATATAAACATTTTAAATATCACCTACCTAGTATGCTCACTGACACGTTTAAGTCTCTTTTCTTCTGACGCTTTTCATAGAACTGGAGCAGAGTCCCAAACTCAGTCACAATTTGTAATCCACATAGGCAAAATTGTAATCCAAATGGGTAAAAAAAAAATAGCAGCAAAGGTTCCCTTTAAAAAACCCTCTTTCGAGGGGCTCCCCAAATAACCTGAAAAGGGGGAAGAAAGGGATGAGGCCCACGTATGCGCAACTTGGATAAAAAAAAACTTTTTTTGATGGGGGAGTCCTAACAATTCATGGCCATCTGGGTGAGGACAAACGCGGGGCAACAAAACTAAAAACAAGGGCCAACTAGTGCCCACCCTTCAGGATAAGTCCATGTTGTGGCTCCCATAAAAACTGCTGGAATTACTTAAAGGCCAGCAGGTCCTCCTCACTGCTGCTGGAGCTAAAGGACATGAGAGGGCGCTCCTGCCTCATCATGAAAGCGGCCCTGGCTGCGGCAGCAGACCCCCGCCGACCTCTCAAGGATGGTCTTCTTGGTGACTGGGCTGTCACACTGGCAAAGGCAGTGGTAACTTTGGCCCTGCCCATCACTCTGTAGTGGCCAGATCCTCCTGCCGGCATACCAGGTGACAGAATATCCGGCTGTAACAGTAATGGTAACAGTCTTCCACGAGTGGCGGACTGTGCGGCCTGCAACTGCCATGGGCATGGCAGTTGGTAGTGGTACTGTACCACAGTTGGATGGTACACAAAAGTGTTCATGGTCATCTGTCCCACATGAAGGATCGGTGGTATCGGTGGCGGTGGTGGCAAATCAGGAATCAGGGGTTCCGGATGATCCTGATCTTGGGATTTCTCTTCAAATCTCAAGGTCTCAAGGTCACAAGCCTCTTCTGCGGCCTGGGCCTCCTCACTCCAGTCTTCCGGGGGCGCTGCAGGAGTAGGTGGTCGCTTTAAGATTTTCACCCCAGTAGCAAAGGGGCCTTGGAGGCTCTTCATGGGGGTAAACTCCATGTAATCCGCTGTGTGGAGATTGTGGCATAAGGGCGGAAGATTCAGCACATCTGTCTCATCGCCGTCTCCTCATCGCCGATGAAACCGACTCCCCGCTCCACGTTGAACCAAATAACGGTTCCCCTTCGGTGCTCCAGCTTAGGGTCACCGGACCGTGGGTGCTCCAAAACTTGCACCACCCACTCCTCCACCAGCTTTTTATATTCCCAGAGGGTCTGGGCGTTCTGGGTGACAGCCTCAGGGACCATCAAATTCTGGCGTAAGGAGTAGTCCTTGCGCGGCGGAGTGGAAACTCCTGCCACCTCCGTCTTGGCAGCCAGTGGAGTCACCACCTCAGCAGGCACTTCATCCGACTTCCTGTTTAGTTGTGAGCGATAGATCTCCGGTTCCTTCTCCTCATAGGGGTCGTCTGCCCACAACATGCTTCCCCAGTCAGGACCTCGCTGTCTCGCCGCCATCTTACTCTGTTGACTTGCCACATCTTCCTCGCACGCAGGAGAAGTGGGCGGAACTACCAGGGAGGAGTCTGCATCGCTAAATAGAATTCGTACGCAACAGCGTGTAGAGTAACTACCAGGGAGGAGTCTACGCAACAGCGTATAGAGTAACTAAATTATACGTAGAATAGCGTATAATTTAGCGGACAAACTACGTAGCGATGCATACAAAAGCAAAGCGAATCACCTAATGTTCGGATTCGCTTCGCAGCTAAAAAATCCCAAGATTTGATACGAATCAACGAATCGACAAATCGCTTCGCTCATCTCTAGTCAAAATAAGTATAATGCAATAATAAAAAAAATGCCCCCAAAGGTGTGCATAGCCTTTAACAATTTTCAATTTGCATAGCTGTACGAAGACTTGTTTTTTTGCAGGACGAGTTATATTTTTTAATGGCACTATTTCATTTACCATATCTTGTATTAATGAAATGGTAAAAAAAAAATTTGGGGGGTGAAATTGAATTCATTTATTTCAGCGGTGAGATGACCAAAGCTCCTCCTGACGCTTGATTGACAGGTCTGAACATCTCAGAATCTTGCGCTTGCGTCGCTGCTCCGGTTAGCGGTGCAAGCGCAGAGGATGTGCTTCTGCTTACGAACCAGCGACTATACATGCGCTGCTCGCATTAATATTATGATATTTTAATAGTTGGCTATAGTATGGCTATATGCTATATCAATTATATATTTTTTAAATTATTATTTTTATATGTATATATGTATTTACATTTTTTAAAAATATTTTTTTTTACTTTTTTTTTTAGTTCACAGGCAGTTTGCTATGACCTGGCAGCCTTAACAAGAAACCAATCAGAACCCTGCAATTTCATGACAAGGAGTTTAATTGAAAGTAAGAGGGAACCCTCCCTCTGACTAACCACTCACATGCTGCTGTCACTGTTGGCTATAGCATCTGAGGGGTAAAATGACTAGGATCAGAGTTATCTCCAGTCCTGGTCATTGTGGGCAGGTGTCAGCTCTATTACACAATCAACACCAGTAATGTATGGAGCAGGCTTAGCTTGTGAGCATGCTTCATACACCCTAGAGCACCGTGAATGTACAGTTACATGGAGGTGTGCAAAATGGTTAAAGTGAATCTCCACCATTACGTTGTTTTTAAGTCCTACATTTTGTGCTTATTAATTTCTCAATATATGTACATAGCGGTCAGTGTTACCATGCATTATAAATTCTGTCTGCCTGCAGGTGCCTGGGGAAGTTGAAAAGTTTATTGCATACTGTTTTATTGTTGCTTAAGTGGAAAAACCCTAAACTACCTCTATTAGTGTCTTAAGGCAATAAAATGTTATCATTTAACTTTATGCCTGTTTAGCAGATTTGGAGCTCTGATCGCTGACCTGTTTAAGATTTTCACCCATTAAAAATAAAATGGTGTCCAAAGGGAGACATTTTTTAATGGTAGGTTACAATGGTCCCTTTACATTTTTATGTATTTTCTGTATGATGTCATGGACTGTAGCTGCACTCTCCAATAGCAATCCATATAAACAATAACTCATCCGGGCACACCAAATATTCTTTTTTCCAGACCATTTATCACCTATCAGTCTGCAAGCCAGCATTCTCTGTCGGTCATGGGACAACTACTGTGACCTCTCTGTGTTACATGAAGAAGAAAGTGGAAAAAGAATGGAACACGTCGAAACGGCGCTGCAATCAGGGCGTCAGACTTCAGGTACGTAGTATTCAAATCTATATTGTAGGTCTACGCGTTTCAGGGGCAGACAGCCCCCTTCATCAGGACTATTACAGAGAACGGAATACACAATCGGAGAATTTAAAATAGTTTTGGCGCGCAGAAAGCTCTGATGTCAGTGGGGAGGAGAAAGCAAGATGACGTTAGGTTGACTGGCATAACATCAGGGGTAGGGAACCTCCGGCTCTCCAGCTGTTGTGAAACTACAACTCCCAGCAAGCATACTCGCTCTGCTCTTCTAAGAACTCTCATAGAAATGAATGAAGCATGCTGGGAATTGTAGTTTCACAACAGCTGGAGAGCCGGAGGTTCCCTACCCCTGATCTAACAGATATCTCTCAATAAAATCTCTGTTGTAACTAAAAACATACGAAACATTACTGTTCCGATCTAAACATGGTAAATGTATATTATTATTACGATCCAATCGCTTCCTTGAAAGAAGAAGAAAGAAGAACATGAGTAAATAGAGCTGAATTCCAGAAACCTGGCGCATTGATTGTGTCTAGTATCATACACCAGGTGCTACAGTTCCATGTAGTTGTAAATATAAATGAATGGATAATATCAATAAACTTTATAAAAACTAATAAAACTATGATAAATGTTCCCATATATCCATATAAATACATTCCATAAATAGAGGACGCCTGAGAAAAAGAAAGAAAAAAAGAAAAAATACACTATTTATGGAATGTATTTATATGGATATATGGGTACATTCATCATTGTTTTATTAGTTTTTATAAAGTTTATTGATATTATTAATTCATTTATATTTACAACTACATGGAACTGTAGCACCTGGTGTATGATACTAGACACAATCAATGCGCCCGATTTCTGGAATTCAGCTCTATTTACTCATGTTCTTCTTTCTTCTTCTTTCAAGGAAGCGATAGGATCGTAATAATAATATACATTTACCATGTTTAGATCGGAACAGTAATGTTTCATATGTTTTTAGTTACAACAGAGATTTTATTGAGAGATATCTGTTAGATGTTATGCCAATCAACCTGACGTCATCTTGCTTTCTCCTCACCACTGACATCAGGAGCTTTCTGCGCGCCAAAACTATTTTAAATTCTCCGATTGTGTATTCCGTTCTCTGTAATAGTCCTGATGAAGGGGGCTGTCTACTCCTGAAACACATAGACCTACAATAAAGATTTGAATACTACGTACCTGAAGTCTGACGCCCTGATTGCAGCGCCGTTCCGAAGTGTTCCATTCTTTTTCCACTTTCTTCTTCATATACACTCCGAAGACCGCAGCGTCGGCGCGGAGAAGAACATTGGCAGCAGCACGGGGATCCCGTTATCCTGGTCGGGTTACACCAGGCGAGCCTTTACAAGCAGTTGTGACTTAGTTCACAACCATCTATGGTAAGCCGAATATCGTACAATTACTATCCTATACGTTACGGTACCACCCATAGGCGCTGCCTTCTGTCACTTTTTATTTTGCTCTCTGTGTTACATGGCGGTTTCATTCAAAGCCTGTCCTCATTAGGTAAAGTCTGCTCCCGTGCAGGCTTCCTGAGCTCTCCCATTAATATTCCATCCGAGTGCATCACATAAAACAGTTACAACTGCATGTACAATCAAATGGTATAAGAAAGCTTTGATTTATATTGGATGTATCACATATATGTTTCTAATTTGTAAACTTGCGTAGGGCATGCATTTGGTATAACTATATTGTGATACTAGCTATAGCCATCCCAATCATGCATTGATTCTTTATTGTCTGACTTAGGAGGAGCAGTGGCCAGTTCCCACATTGTCCTTCACAATAACTACATAGGCTTAGAGAGACTTTAAATTAAAGGGATGTTGCCATCATTTAATGTTTTGGCATATTACTAGCAAATCACAGTCCCACCAATCTGGAGACCAAAGTGACCAAAGTACCATTCTTCCTGCACAGTGCCATTCCCAGCCACCTGCTGTTTTCAGTAACTTTTTAATTACTTATCTTGTAGTCTTCCCCCAGCCTGATGTACGGCCCAGGGCTATGAAATATATTCAATATTTTGTAAAGTAGGTCAAATAAAAGGGAATAAATGCTTTTAAATGAGAGTACTCTTTGTATAATCACTTGTTGATCTCGTCTGATTTGGATTATAAATAGTTTGCATAGAGCAGTCTGAGAAGCTAGTGGTCATTTTAGATCAATGCAGATGGTGCATAGAATTAGAGGGATATAGAATTGGTAGCAGGATGAATAAAAATAGGGACACCAGTAATTTTGCATTCCCCCATCACATTTTAGTTTAATTACTGGTCACAACAGTGAGCAACCTCAGCCAGTGAGGAATCTCCAGCCACTTCCTGTGTTTCGAGGTGGAGTTTTTAACATTGAAGCCAATAGGGAAACTGTTGGTGAGTATTGGTTGTGAATTTTGTATCTTAAAAACACCCGTTTTCTGCTGCTAAATCAATTGCAGATTAGTGGAAGATTAGAGGCATATTTTATCTGTGTGAACATATAGATAACTATAACACTAGTAGATCAATAAGGAGACAAGTTGCTCTTGCCTGTGCAGCTGCCAAGCTCATTGTCTGCAATGCCCTGTTGCATACACCCTGCTTCTGGTACTGTGGAGAAAAAAAAACAAACAGCTATCTTTGCCTCATTTGTCCAAGCACATCAGGTGAGCTTTACTAATCAAAATGTTGCAGAACTCTGGCTTACTTTGCACCAAAAACCTGGCATACATGCTTTGCATTGCATTTATTAAACGTTTTAGACATTTAATTGACTTGTCTGGCAAGGGTGAGCAGCCTCCTGTAAAAAGGGCCATGTTCTATGGGTGTGGTTTAAGTTGCAGTAACATGTGCCAAAATTTTTCCACAGAATTCTGGTATCATATAAGCCAGCTAATCTGTGGTATAAACTTAGGGGGTCTTTTATTATACTGAAATCCATCTATATTAGGTGTATTCAGGCACAGATGGAGGCACAACAATTAATTGTGCCGCTAGCTGTGACTTTGTTCTGTTCACACCAGATCTTAAACTGTGGGCATGGTGTGGGCCAGAAAGGTTGGCAGGCCCTTCTCATTTGCCATTTTCTACGCCTGTTACAGGCATAGAAAAATGTCTAAATGTAAGACAGCTAAATGTAAGACCGCTCCCTAGCTGGCTTAAATTTAGACCATTTTCTACGCCTAAAACAGGCATAGAAAATCATACATGAGGCAGGTCAGCTGGCCCTTCCCCGCCTGCACCACCACCCTTTTAGACCTGCGTGAGAGGGAAAAGGTTGCAGATTGCGGATCAAATAACCTTTGGCTGCAATCTGCGACAGCTGCCAAAAAAATGGTGTATATCACCGTCTAGTACAAAATGTGCTAAGAAACCCAATGCCAATGATGTGACATGAATTGGAAAAACACAAAAGTATCCCTACTATAATATGTAGACCCGTAACATAAAGACATGAAATATAAGTGAATCATACTATACATACAATGATGCAAGCACAGGAAAAATAAGTAAAAGGCAGCCTCACATAAATAGTGTGGATGTTGTTTCTAGACAGCAAAGGTTTCCACCTGGCACACCACCGACAACTACGGTGTATCAGAATTATGTTCCCTCATGTACTTTTTTTAATTTTATAGCTTTTTACATTTTGTCACAATGGTAAAATTACAGCTTTTAAAGCTTAACCTTTTACACTTGTAATCTGTCTTCTTATTTTTTTAAGTCTAAATAAAGGAAATCATTTCTTCTTTCATCTTAAACTAACACATTTCAGCCCGAATGAGCATTTATTTTGAACTTCTCTATTTCACACTCTCTAATTAAAAATATATATCTTTGTCTTTTTCTGCCACTGCTGGATTCCCTAATCACAAGATCATGGAGCACCAGGGCACTGTATCGTGGATAATGATTTGGGTTTTATTACTTAGTACAAAATAAATGACCTAGATCACTTTTACTGTATTCCACAGTTTACACATACAATAGTCCTAGATGTTGAAAATTAATACTACCAGTATTTGTGGTTATGCCGTTTAAACAGATTGATGTAATAGAATAATTATCCCGGTACAAATTTATCATAGTGCTTGTAAATATATCCACAGCTGTGATTTGTGGGTCCAAACTGTAAAAGTTAGTTAGGTTCAGGCTCAATGTTTGGTGCATCATACAGTTTCATAAATTCAGGCTATACGTCTTGCATATACAGTATATCAGGAGATCTTTATGACACATACACCAAAGACACACCAAACACTGTGTGAATCGCGTATAAGCTGATCTGCTGGATGCCTTAAAAACCAACAGAGGGAGTAATAATTATTACAGCAGCACTCCATTTTTATTTTTTATCCCCTTCCTGACATTCGCTGTATATGTACGGTGGAGCTAGGGACTTTAAATATGACATGCGCTCAGGAACTGACATTCATAGATTCAATAGATCTGAAGATAAGAGTTCATGATCGGTGATAATGCCCATCATGGACTTTTAACCCTTCCGATGCCGTCTGGGCAGTCAAATACCAGGAGGTGAGGCCAAATAAAAGGGGAGGTGATTTAATTAAAAATATGTCTAGAATAGAAACAAAATGGATTTTTAACATGAACACATTGGCATTTGCATTTGAATAGTGCAGTGCAGGTATATATATATATATATATAGATGGGAAGCAAAGGGTCAGAGTATGGTCATTAAGAGAGAGTGCATATATACAAGGTATCCAGCTGTACCATTGTATTCCATTTCCCTGACAAAGGACAGCGTACTGTCCGAAACGCGTTGGAAAGAAGTTTGGCACTCTGAACTATCTGTAGTTTGTATAGTGACGTCACTATCTGCTCCTTGAGAGCACGAGGCACAACTTGTAAGCACAGCATCGCGCCACCGGCCGGGGCGCGATCCGCATCTTAGAAACCAGACCCGTACCCAGCTTGATCCCCATACTGGACACACAGAGGAAGATAGAGGCAGAGGAGCGAGAACCACTAGCAAGGTAACTTATGTTACAATTGGTCGCATGCATCTGCGACTTACTTTCAGCAGGGGTATCATACTGCTTCGGGGGAAGGGAGTGCACAGTATCCTCTATACTTATGGAGTGCTGTGCTCCCAGTGCCTGAATAGCAGTTTCACGGAGAAATAGTGGGAGCTGTTTTATTTCTATGGCAGCCCCTGGTCTTCTGAAGGCTCCTGGGCCTGCCATAATGAAGTTCCTATCAGGCTCTGCATGCAGCAGGGCTTGATAGTAAGGTGGTGATTCTCCCATAGATTGCAATGGTAAATTATTGGAGTCTTGGGAAAAACGATCAGAGGAAAGCATGTTAATCTTCTAGGCAGGGCTGTGGAGTCGGAGTCGTGGAGTCGGAGTCGGTGACCATTTTGGTGGAGTCGGAGTCGGAGTTAGAGTCGGTATTAAATGGACCGACTCCTAAAATATATAATAAATTGGTACATTTAGTTCAGTGCAGTATGTGCTGAATATATTTTCATAAGAATTTGGGAACATGATGAAATGTTCTATGTCTGTTCTATTCCTGATCTAAGGATCTAGGCTTTTAGTTGAGATGAATGCGTGCTTCCCTTTATGTAGATGCTCAGAAGTGAAGCTCCTCCGCTACAGATCACAGGAAAAAGGCACTGGGAAGGAATGGCTGCACTCATGTCAGATCTGCTAGAGAAAACAGGATTAAAGGGGTTTTCTCACTAGTTACAAAGATTATCTTTCTACATGAAGGAGCAGTTAAAAGAAGACATTTTCTAAATACAGTGGTCAGTAGATTTTACTTTAGTCATGAACTATAGACAATTCAGCAGGTCTCTCACTGTACACAGGTTTCTATGGTAACCTGCAGACCAGAAAGACTGTTATCTGATTGGCTGAGAGCAGGAGTGACCTCAGTATGCAAAATATGTTGAGGACTGAGAAGGATGGCTTTACCTGTAATTGTGTTAGAGATCACAACCTCCTGCTCTGTCAGAGTAAGTTAATATATGCTAATAACTGCTGGAGACTCTCCCCCCCCCCCGCCACGGCCTGAGGAGACATAGTGATTGCAAACCGCCTGTCAGCCAGTGAATCAATGTGCTGAGAAAACCCCTTTAAGGCAAGTACTTCTTAGTATATCTAAACTTTCAATAAATTGTGCATAAATCAATTGTCCAGTGCATGTTCTCTCTGTATGCTTTATGTTTTAGTTTGCTTTTCCTCTGAGCTCATGTTTGGAGAGGTTAGCTGTTCTGATGGCTTCTATATGCTGCTGATGCAAAACAAATAGGGCCTTATGTATGAAAACTGTCTAGGTGTAGAAGTTTCTTTGTTGCCCATAGAGGGCAAATGAAAGGGGAGAAATGAAAGGGAAGCTCTGATTGGTTGCTATGGGCAACAAAGAAAGTCTTAGACCTAGACAGTTTTCATACATCAGGCCCTTAGTGAGCTGTACCCAGAGAAGCCTGATACTGAAAGTTCAGAGTAAAGATATCTAGTAAAACATATATTAAAAACTCTTTTTGTCATGACATATCTGTACTATTGATTTATGCAAAGTTTGTTTAAAGTTATCTCTTAAACATGCGCCATGTATGAGGGAGTCGGAGTCGGATTGGGAGTCGGAGTCAGAGTCAGGGGAAATTGAGGAGTCGGGGCTTTGGCTTACCCACTCCATGGCCCTGCTCCTAGGGGACTAAAAATAAGTGTAAAACAAAGCGGAAAAAGGTTTTTAAAAATATAAAAAAATATAAAAATTCCCTATTTTACAAATAGAAATAAACAAGAATAATGACATCATCATCACATCAAGGCCTCATAGAGTTGCATAGAAAGACTTATTTCTGGCTGACACAGCAGAAGCTGTAGAAGTCTAGGAGTTAGACTGCAGGTCACATGATCCTAAGGAACTGAGTTATTTTATGCAAGTATAAAGAAGCCTGTAAGGTTTTTTGTGTTCTGCCTTCTCTATTATTGATGTTACAAATGGGGAACTAAACTAAAAAAACAAACAAAAGCTTCTTTTAGAGTGGGTTTACACATAGTTTTTTTAGTAGTGTTTTTGTGCACTTTTGTGGGTTTAATGGCATTTTTTGCACCTGTGGTTTTTGGTGCATTTTTGCGGGTAAAAAGTCTATGGGAAATATGAAACACAGGACATGTAAGCATTTTTCGCTGCTGTTTTTTTTTTTTAGTTAGGTGGTGTAGATTTGGGCCTGTGGCATTTAAAAAACGGTTTGTTGAAGCTTTTTGTGCTCTTTATGCCTCATTCACACATTAGTGTTTTGGTCAGTGATTTCAATCAGTGATTTTGAGCCAAAATTAGACGCGGCTCTAAACACAGAACAGGTTCAGATCTTTCCCCTATACCTTATGTCTGCAGAGGCCCTGATCCTGGTTTTGGCTCAAAATTAGTGTAGGGCGAAGCAAGCTTTGCATGCTTAATCCGAAGTCGCTTTGATCAAAACTTCGGAATAATACTGTACAGAGATCCGTCTCCATATAGTATTAGAATGTATGGGCTCCGATGAGCCGTAGTAAGTTATTCACAAAGTCGGGTAACTTAGTTAAATAACTTTGGTAGTTGATTTTTGTGGAAAACCACTTTAAAACTTAAAACCGACCTTGGCTTCAGTTCCGAGGTACTAGTCAGTACCGTTCTTCGAGGTACACGTGCACGTTCACAACTGCAAGAGTAGGGAGCCAGTTATTAGTGACACTAGTGCCCTCCACAGAGAAGGCAGAGACATTTCTTTGCTATCCCTGCCTTCCTCATCACTTCATATACAGCTCTCACTTCATATACAGCTGCAATATTGCTTCTTGCTCTGGTCCCAGGAGTCATATGATCACTGGATGCCTGGAGTCTGCACGAGCTGCTGGATCTTAGCACACACAGATCAGCTCTGTAGTGAAGTTGTACAGTGATGGACAGCTCTGGGGTCTGTATTGTTAGGTGTCATTACACCTAACCGGGGAGCGATCCTTCCCATTGAAATGAATGGGGCAGTTAGGTGTAATTACACCTGCTCACCTCTACCCATGTTACGGCTAGGATGTAAACAATGAAGAGGAGGCAGTGCAGGCACGGCGTGCGCCTCCTCTTCAAACAGCTGATCGGTGGGGGTGCCGGGTGTTGGACACCCGCCGATCTGATATTGATGACCTATCCTGAGGATAGGTCATCAATAAATATAACTTGGAGAACCCCTTTAAATGCCTCCCAGCAGTCTTGTATGGCCTTGTGGGAGGCAACAAAGTGTAAAATAAAAAAATAATTGAAAATGACATACTGAAAGAATCTGCTACATCTTGGCAGTTTTTTTTTAATTTGTATATTTATTTGTTATTTTTCATTCCTTTTCATTAAAATTTCCCTTTTATACATTGCTGATTTTTGTTGTCGCCTTGTGTTCCAGGTGGGAAGATTGTCTAATTTTTAGCCTTTCAAAATGAAAGCTCCATTTGCTTATGTAGTCATTTTGGGAATTACCATCAGCACAAATGTACTAATGTTTCTTTGATTTAATCACTTCCTAAACATATTCATTCAGCCGTATAAATAATTAGTTTTTGAGAGAACATGAAAATAATTCTCCTTCAATATTTTGAAATGCAAGAATATCTCTGTCATTTGACAGCTGGCAAAATAACAAAGCACAAATTCCAATCAAAGAGAATAAGAAGAGTATCATATAGAATATGTTAAGTGGTGTTAATGACAAGTTGTTGACTCACCAGTCTCAGGTTATATGTGAAGAATGAACTCACTCATTTATTATGTACTACAGTGTAACAGAAACTCTTTAAATTCTAATGAATACCAAGAAGTTACATATAATATAAATACGGGATCATTGTGTATCATTGGTTCATACACCACGATTGTGGTGTCACAGAAAACTTGCACAACTTTTTTTTTTTGTAATGATAGTCAATGGTGTTGTAATGTGACACGTGGCATACTGCGACAGTCACAAAAAAATCCAACTTGGATGGAATTTTTCGCGACTGTCGAGTCGTAGTCGCAGCATGTTGCATTGAAACACCATTGACTATCATTACAAAAAGATTGCGCGTCTTTTCTGCAACAAGAGGTCTTGTGAACCATGTCGCTATATAGCGGTAGCCGTTTTTGTCTCACGAATTCCTGTGTAGCTGGACCCTTAAGGGGTTGTTCCATCTTGGGCTTTTATGGTCGTGATGGTAATAACCCACAGTTATAACCCACACCAGGTCTGGCTATGAAAGGACAACCCCTTTAATATATTATGTTCTAAAGAGCCACAATAGGACTTTATTATGAATTCGTATGCCTCTGCTTTCATTCTGAGGTATTTTCACATTTGTTGTATTCCTTATCAAGCTGATAAAATATGTGCCACGCTCCATCACATTGCTTCTAAGTGAAATTATCTCCTACATTTATTAGTCAAATGGTTATTATATGAAAGCCAATTGTGAATCCCACCACAACAAATAGTACAGAGTACTAGAGTATAGAGTACCTGCTACTCTATAACATCTAATGGACTTTGCTTGCTGTTGTACAGCATCTGACATGTATACAAATTAAGGCCCCTTTCACACGAGCGAGTTTTCCACGCGGGTGCAATGCGTGATGTGAACGCATAGCACCCGCACTGAATCCTGACCCATTCATTTAAATGGGTCTGTGTACATGAGCGTTTTTTTCACGCATCAGTTCTGTTTCTGCGTGAAAATCACAGCATGTTCTATATTCTGTGTTTTTCACGCAGCCCTGGCCCATAGAAGTGAATGGGGCTTCAGTGAAAAACGCACTGCATCCTGAAGCAAGTGCGGGTGCAATGCGTTTTTCCCTGATGGTTTCTAAGAGATGTTGTTTGTAAACCTTCAGTTTTTTATCACGCGCGTGAAAAACGCATCAAAATACATTGCACCTGCGCCGAGAAAAACTGAACAACTGAATACAATCGCAGACAAGAATGACTGAACTTGCTTGCGAAATGGTGCGATGTTTTCCTGAACGCACCCTAAACGCATCCGGACCTAATCCGTCACGCTCGTGTGAAAGGGGCCTAAGAGATGTTGTTTGTAAACCTTCAGTTTTTTATCACGCGCGTGAAAAACGCATCAAAACGCATTGCACTCGCGAGGAAAAAACTGGACAACGGAACGCAATCGCAGACAAAACTGACTGAACTTGCTTGCAAAATGGTGCAAGTTTTCCTGAATGCACCCTGAACGCATCCGGACCTAATCCGTCACGCTCGTGTGAAAGAGGCCTAAAAGTGACTCTCACAAGAAGATGAGGATCCATCTGTTGTCAAAATTTCCAAATAGCAAATGCAGCCTGACGCAGGGCGGTCCATTTGCTAATTTTCTAATCGCCTTACCTATTGCTGCAAATTCTCTTGTCTCTTGCACATTTGTTAAGGAGATCAGCCTTTAGAGAGTATTACTTTAAAAACGATTGGGATCATTTATCAAACTGGTGTAAAGCAGAACTGGCTTAGTTGCCCATAGCAACCAATCAGATTCCACCTTTCATTTTTTGCAGCTCCATTGGAAGATGAAAGGTGGAATCTGATTGGTTGCTATAGGCAACTAAGCCAGTTCTACTTTACACCAGTTTGATAAATAACCCCATATGATTGAAAACATCTAATAATTGTTATATATTCAATTTAAACAATTTAATAGTGAAATTTGCAAAATTTTTTCTATTCTTTTTTTCTCTACGCCTCTGCGCAGTTATAGCAGAGTTTGCAGTATTTTAGCTTTTTTGCTAACCAGATATGATAACCTACTTAGAAAAGTTCATTTTTGTAGAATATGTTATAATACAACTCACAACTACATCTTCCTTCTCCTTATATATCCTAATAGTGATCCCCTCTGCCTCCTATTTTTTGACAGCCCCTTATATCACCCTTATTTATTTGTCTTCACATCTAAGACATGACAGAGATGTGTTGGGGCCATTAGATGTCATCACTCTGTTGGGTGACATTGACAGCTGCACACCATAAAAGTTGTAGAGTGCATACTACTGTCAGGACATGCATAAAAGCAATGTCAAACTTGTCAACTTGTGAAATTAATTCAGGACTGCAGAGCATTATGAGATGTACTGTAAGAGCTGCACTGGCAGTCCAAAGGGAGCTCAGACAGGCTACATATCATCCAAAAGAATTTCCGAATTAACCGATGATTTACTAAGAGAGCCACCGTACGATACAAAGTAATGGCAAGATTATAATTATGAGTGTTTGTATGTTCTACTGTCAGTCATATGCAGATCTTACAAAGATAGTCAATGAACTGGAAAGGATATGTAATTGGGAATAAATTAACACTTGCCAGTGAATGATGATATTGTTAGAAAACCACCACCTAAATCCAGATTCGTGACTTTTTAAAAGTAACCTTGTAATTTTCTTTATTTCTTTTCTCCCCTGTAATTTGTTGTAACCTATACTGTAGTTCTACTAGAGTAGTGGTCTCATATTAGAAAATCAAAAAAACTATAAGAGATTTCACAGTAACAGCTTTACTTGATGTCACTATTGAATTGGTTACAAAGGAAAACCATGACCATTTTATCTCTGAGTGGTACATAAATACGGAATAGTAATGTAGTGGGCGCCATATTTTACAACACAGAACATAATGATGATAAGCAATACACGTCAGCAATTGAGCTTGTTCCTAGCGTAGATCACTGCTACAAAGAAAAAGTAACAGAAAGAGTAAAAAAAAAGTTCCACCCTTTCCCTGAGGGCCCATGCACACGACCGTATGTATTTTGCGGTCCGCAAAAAAACCCCAGGATGACGTCCGTGTGACGTTCCGTATTTTGTGGAACGGAACAGCTGGCCCCTAATAGAACAGTCCTATCCTTGTCCCTAATGTGGACAATAATAGGACATGTTCTATTTTTTTGGGGGGAAAGGAAATACGGACATACGGAAACGGAATGCACACAGAGTAACTTCTGTTTTTTTTTGCAGACCCATTGAAATGAATGGTTCCACATACGCTCCGCAAAAAAAGCGGAACGGACACGGAAAGAAAATACATTTGTGTGCATGAGCCCTAAGACTTTGGAAAAGTCAAAAAAGTAACAAAAACCTGTAGAAATATAGCACTCACTCTGACCACCCTTTCGTTCAATGTACTCACACTAGAAGATTGGATGTTAATGGAGTTATTTCTTTGATAAGTACTGTATGTTCTATCAAGAATATCTTTTGGGGTTGTGGATCTGTGGATATAATTAAAAATGTTTTAAAATAGAAAATAAATAGAAAAAAGGACAATATAAAGTAATAAATGGAGTCTTACAACTTGCATTAGAATATAATACAACATTAAAGGGAACCTGCCATCAACTTTATGCTGATCTCACTGAGGGCAGCATAAATTAGTGACAGAAATGCAGATTTCAGCGGTGTGTCACTCATGAGCTAAAAGTAAGTGGTTGTCAAGAACCAGCATCTTAATCATTGCAGCCCAGGCCTTGAAAAGAGTCAAATCTACCTGAGAAGAGTCATGGTTATTCCTAATCTCCTGCTCTCCCCGCCCATCTACTGATGATTGGCAGTTCTCTCCTAGAGGAAGGGAGAAAACTAGGTAGAAGACTGTCAGTCATCAACAGGTGGGCAGGGAGAGCAGGAATTCATGAATAACCATGACTCTTCTCAGGTGGCCGTGACTCTTTTCCAGGCCTAGTCTGCAATGATTGTGAAGTTGGTTCTCAGCAATCACTTACTTTTAACTTATAAATGACAGGCCGCTGAAATCAACTCACCTGTCTCTACTTAATTCTGCCGTTAGTATGGGCAGCATAAAGTTGATGACATTCCCTTTAAACAAGCCCAAATCTCCATTCTTTGTTAAGTAATTCATCTTTAGCAATTAAAGGGAATATGTCAGCAGAGTGGTGGTTATTAAACCGCCGGCGTGTTCCTGTAGGACATGAAAATACCTTTATAGATGCGTTCCTGTTAAAATCAACAGTTTCAATATGCAGGAGAAAAACAAGTTATAACACCGCTGTGCTGGTGGTGCAGCATCAGGGACTAGTCACATTTGTAATCATTGTCTTTGCCCTGGGCTAATTTCACACAGGCGCTTTTCCTATCCAGATGATGCCTGAATTCACAATCGACAACATCTAGACTGAACATTGACCCATTCACGAGTGATTTTCTATGTGAATCATCAGTCCATCTTCTATTCTTGTCTATTGGTCTGCATGAAAAACACGCCACACACAACTGCATACTTGTATGGTCCATGTAACAACTTGTTGAAAAAGATGAGTGAACTGATTCTAAATGAATTGAGTTTGACCTGAATTTTTAGTGATTGGATTGGGAGATAGAGAGACTGAGAGAGAAAAAACATGAGTCCTAGGAAACCTCATACACAAATTTATATAGACAAAAAAATAATAATGCACCAAGAAAGAGTTTTAAAATTTTATGTGTGTGAATGTAATACTGATATACCGTATTCTTCACCCCATAAGACGCACATTTTTCCCCCCGAAAGGGGAAAAACATCACTGCATCTTATGAGGCGAATACTGAAGAACACTTCCATTATGGAAGCACTCATTAGTACCGGAGAACTGGGAAGTGGTGAATGCAGCTCTCCCTGGGCTCTGTACTCACCACTTCTTGGTCCTCTGCCGTTGGCTGTGCTGAGAGTGAGAACGCTCTGTGACCTCATGCTGTGCGTGTCGGTTCACAGCACAGCGTGTGGCAGGAAGAAGAGAGAGAGAAAACTGGCTGCTGGGAGCCCACAGCATCCGCAGCAGGAGAGGTAAGTTGATTTTTTTATTTGCTCTGAGGCATTGGTCTGATCTGAAGCATGGGGGTCTTATCTGAGTCATGGGGATCTAATCTGAGGTATGTGGTTATGATCTGAGGTCTGAATAGGGGGGTCTAATTTATATTGGGGCTCTTATCTGAGGTCTGATTGGGGTCATTCACACTAGGGTCTGAGCTGAGATCTGATTGTGGGTCTGATCTGAGGTCTTATTTGAGTCTTATTAATATTGGGAGTCTGATTGGGGTTGTGGGCTGAGGTCTGATTAACATTGAGGGTCGTGGTGGTCTGATGAGGTCTAATGTAAAATATTTTTTTCTAATTGTCCTCCTCTAAAACCTAGGCATGTCTTATGGGCAGATGCTTCTTATAGGGTGAAAAATATGGTATGTAAGTGATTACAATCAAGGATAAGTTTATTGGGGAAACTTAGGCTCTAAGACCTTTATGGGCCGTCTCAAGCCTGGATACAAGATGAGATATGGTTGGGCATTGAGACATAAAGGTTCCTTATGGTATCCTGTGGCACATTTGTCCACAGATGTTACAGCTGAGCCTGTAGGTCCTGCACACTCGTAGGTTGCTGAAGCTGGCGTCCTAAACTGGTTCCATAAATGCTCAATCTGCAAAAAATCTACCAATTGGACATGTGGCCTCCATACTGAAGCCCAGCCTTCATTGGATCGCAAACAGAACCTGGATTTGTTGTTAAAGATGATATGGTTCCAGTGGCTGGCTGTCATTGAGAGGACAAGTAATG
The DNA here is from genome assembly GCA_900303285.1 of Rhinella marina. Taxonomy (NCBI): domain Eukaryota; kingdom Metazoa; phylum Chordata; class Amphibia; order Anura; family Bufonidae; genus Rhinella; species Rhinella marina. The sequence goes on from ONZH01000326.1 coordinate 114,610, forward strand.
GTGCAGTGACTCCAAATTTCATTCTGCTAAGCACTTGCAATGGTTGAGGCAGAGATGGGGTTGTGTAATTAAGGTGCCACCGAAACTATAGGAGCTCTTCATGCTTGCCTGCAGAAACTATCCTTTCTACTGATGATCTGTCTGGGCCATTTCAGAGCCTATTTGCTGTGTATGCCTGCCCTCAAGTAACTACTGCCCCCAACACCTCCCAGAAGCTAGGTGAGAATGGCCTAGGAGGTGGGCAATTTGTTAAAACTTCCAGTCTGCTTCTCTCAACCCAATTATGAGTAACCTCTCAAAGTCTGTCAACTGGGCAAAATATCTTTGAGTGCATTGTAGAGCCATGGCTAGCAGTCAATAATCTCTTATCAAAAGATAAACTACCCAAAAGAAGCCTCTGAGAACCCTTTTAAAGGGCAGCGGGGGAGCACTTTTGTCACAAGGCCACTGTCTAATCTGACCATACCTGTAATCGTTTACATATCTTTCTGAGACATACCTGCATGCTGCATTTTGCAGCAAGGGGCGCACTGATAACTAGGCGATGTAAGGCAATTGACTCAGGTGTTGTTACCTAGAGGAAAGTGGGGGTGGCAGCGATACACAGTGAGGGCTGGGCTTTGCAGCCACAACCTCAAGGGGATCTGCTTGCTGCCACCACTACATGTGTCAGAACAGCTGATTGTCAGCCCCAGCAGCACTTAGCAAACTGCAGAAAGTAATGCTGTTGGCAGTGGCGTACGGCCAATGGCGGCAGACCACGACATTGCTATAGGGCCCGTGAGGTTGGGGGGCCCGGCAGGGCTAAATGGCCCCGCCCCTCACTTTCTAGTGTTACTGATTGCCGACACAACAGCAGAGGAAGGAAACATCATCCTCTCTGATGTTCCCTCCTCCTGTACGTCCACTGACCCCTGCAGTCCAGGGATAGAGCCTGCTGTGGGCTAAAGGACCTTCCTGAAGACCATGTGACCAGTGGGGGAGGAGCCAGAAGAGCTGTGATGCTGTACGGAGAGGAGCCAGGCTGGAGTTTGGTGAGTCCAAGCTGTGTCTGTCCCCCTGTGTGTGTCCCTGTGTGTTTGTCTGTCCCTGTGTGTGTGTATGTCTGTCCCTTTGTGTGTCTTTCTTTCCCCCTGTGTGTTTGTATGTCCCTGTGTGTCTGTCTGTCCCCGTGTGTGTCCTGTGTGTGTCTGTCTGTCCCTGTGTGTGTCTGTCTGTCCCCCTATGTGTCTCTCTGTCCCCATGTGTGTGTCCCTGTCTGTCCCTGGGTGTTTTTCTGTCCCTGGGTGTCTTTCTGTCCCTGGGTGTCTGTCTGTCCCTGGGTGTCAGTCTGTCCCTGGGTGTCTGTGTGTATGTCCCTGTCCCTGTGTGTCCCTGTCCCTGTCCATCCTTGTCCCTGTCCCTGTGTGTCCCTGTCGTGTGTCGGCCCCTGTGTGTGTCTGTCCCCCTGTGTGTGTGTCTGTCCCTGTGTCCCTGGGTGTTTGTCACCATCACCATGCCCACAGTGTTCCTATGTCTTGACACAGCTGCATCAGGACGTTCTGTAGGGGCAAGAAGAAGAATATGGAAAAGTAGACAGCGCCACCAGCATGGAGTCCCGTGAAAGAGGCACAGGGAGGCACACTAAGGCCGCAGGTAACACTACCACATGATGTACACTAGTGTTATCTGTGGTTTTACATAGGACTGCAGGTAACACTACCACATGATCTACACTAGTGTTATCTGTGGTTTTACATAGGACTGCAGGTAACACTATAATATATATCCCTCTGTGTGTGTATATATATATATATATATATATATATATATATATATATATATATGCAATACAGACCACAAGTTTGGACACACCTTCTCATTCAAAGAGTTTTCTGTATTTTCATGACTATGAAAATTGTAGATTCACACTGAAGGCATCAAAACTATGAATTAACACATGTGGAATTATATACTTAACAAAAAAAGTGTGAAACAACTGTAAATATGTCTTATATTCTAGGTTCTTCAAAGTAGCCACCTTTTGCTTTGATTACTGCTTTGCACACTCTTGGCATTCTCTTGATGATCTTCAAGAGGTAGTCACCGGAAATGGTTTTCACTTCACAGGTGCGCCCTGTCAGGTTTAATAAGTGGGATTTCTTGCCTTATAAATGGGGTTGGGACCATGAGTTGTGTTGGGCAGAAGTCAGGTGGATACACAGCTGATAGTCCTACTGAATAGACTGTTAGAATTTGTATTATGGCAAGAAAAAAGCAGCTAAGTAAAGAAAAACAAGTGGCCATCATTACTTTAAGAAATGAAGGTCAGTCAGTCTGAAAAATTGGGAAAACTTTGAAAGTGTCCCCAAGTGCAGTCGCAAAAACCATCAAGTGCTATAAAGAAACTGGCTCACATGAGGACCGCCCCAGGAAAGGAAGACCAAGAGTCACCTCTGCTGCGGAGGATAAGTTCATCCGAGTCACCAGCCTCAGAAATCGCAGGTTAACAGCAGCTCAGATTAGAGACCAGGTCAATGCCACACAGAGTTCTAGCAGCAGACACATCTCTACAACAACTGTTAAGAGGAGACTGTGTGTAGCAGGCCTTAGTGGTAAAATAGCTGCTAGGAAACCACTGCTAAGGACAGGCAACAAGCAGAAGAGACTTGTTTGGGCTAAAGAACACAAGGAATGGACATTAGACCAGTGGAAATCTGTGCTTTGGTCTGATGAGTCCAAATTTGAGATCTTTGGTTCCAACCACCGTGTCTTTGTGCGACGCAGAAAAGGTGAACGGATGTACTCTATATGCCTGGTTCCCACCGTGAAGCTTGGAGGAGGAGGTGTGATGGTGTGGGGGTGCTTTGCTGGTGACACTGTTGGGGATTTATTCAAAATTGAAGGCATACTGAACCAGCATGGCTACCACAGCATCTTGCAGCGGCATGCTATTCCATCTGGTTTGCGTTTAGTTGGACCATCATTTATTTATCAACAGGACAATGACCCCAAACACACCTCCAGGCTGTATAAGGGCTATTTGACCAAGAAGGAGAGTGATGGGGTGCTACGCCAGATGACCTGGCCTCCACAGTCACCAGACCTGAACCCAATGGAGATGGTTTGGGGTGAGCTGGACCGCAGAGTGAAGGCAAAAGGGCCAACAAGTGCTAAGCATCTCTGGGAACTCCTTCAAGACTGTTGGAATACCATTTCAGGTGACTACCTCTTGAAGCTCATCAAGAGAATGCCAAGAGTGTGCAAAGCAGTAATCAAAGCAAAAGGTGGCTACTTTGAAGAACCTAGAATATAAAACATATTTTCAGTTGTTTCACACTTTTTTTGTTAAGTATATAATTCCACATGTGTTAATTCATAGTTTTGATGCCTTCAGTGTGAGTCTACAATTTTCATAGTCATGAAAATACAGAAAACTCTTTGAATGAGAAGGTGTGTCCAAACTTTTGGTCTGTACTGTATATACATACTGTATATATATATACACACACAATATACAGTTACAATAATTGTACTTTATATTTGGGTGGGGGGCCCAGTTCTGAGATTCGCTATGGGGCCCCTCGATTTCTATGTACGCCCCTGGCTGTTGGTGCTGCTGTCAGGCATCAGCAAAATAACTGTGTTCCCTGGGGCAGTTTGCCACTATCATTGCTAGCATCTGGGTCAAGATTCTCTGCTCACCCTGCTTGACTGTGCTTCACTGGAGTGGGATACAGCTTGCACTCACAGCCAGGCTGCCTCTCTCAGATACTTTGTGCTCCATGTGTCCTTATCCCTGCTCCTAGAGATGTGAGACAAATAATACTGGGACACTTTTAAAAACATTTAAGAGGGATGAAATACAAAAAGTTTTTTTTTTCTCATTCACTGTATGCCAAAAACTGCATTTTAATTTTATTCTGCTGGTCATTATACTAAATATACTAAAGATACTAAAAATTTAGTTTATGTTATGTTTTTTAATTACGGTATGTGTTTTTTTCTTCACAATTCGCTTTGCATCCCCATATTCTGACGCCTATATCTTTACATTTTACAATCATGTCAGCTGTTAGGGCTGATATTTTGCGGGGTGAGCTGTAGTTTGATTGATACCATAGATAGTATAAATACAAATTTTTGGTCAATTCTTATTACATTGTGAGAGGTAGTGTGACCAAGTGTTTCCATATACTGTAGTAGGTTTTGTTCCACCTCTTATGTTCTCAAATGTGCCAAACAAGAACCATGGCTGCTGCAGAAGAGAAAAGTGTGCTGTGTACATGGTCCATGTCCATCAGTGCCCTTAGTCTTGTTGCCCTGACTAAACAGTGACGACCTACTGCCTTCAGTCTCCAGTCCAGGTTCCTGGTGGATACATTTCTGCCTGTTGGTATAGTTCATCTGTGTCTTCACACTACTTTTTAAGCCTGCTCAGGGCTTTCCATCTGACAGAATGCTAAAAAGCAGAGTGAACCCTGTGTAAAGTCTTTTACCTCCTTCAGGACCTCTGCCGTACATGTGTGGGGTTTAAAGGGCATCTGTCAGCTGATTTGTATTGTGACAGCAATTCAGGTTTGGTAGTGGAGGGGAGGTACATTTCGCCCAGACTCCTTACCTATGTGAAGTAGCAGCCAAGCCTCTCACAAGCTAGGAGGTGTGTTAGCTCTCTCTACCTGGGGACACAGAAAGCCTGTCTGTGTGAGAGACTCATGTGAGTAAAGGTTGCTAAACAGTGTTTTGTGTAAGCTGGCAGGGAGAAGCTCTCCAGCTGATAGTGAGGGACGTTCTCTGTATAGTAAGTGCCGGAGAGGCAAGGATTTTCTTTTGTGACTGTTTTGTTTATTTTTGTTTGCAACCCTTTCAATAAACCTGACCCAGCATCAGACTGCACCTACTTGCTGCTGTTGGCCTGAATTTGATGAAAACAGACACGTGGCCTTTGACCCCAGCAAAGGCGATCCCTACACATCTCACAATTGGTGGAGGATGTGGGCAACACGTTGAAGTGTCTGTAAAATGGATGACGTTGTGCAGGCCTTGCTGCGATCTGCTGCAGTTCAGCAGGAAGCTACCAGAGAGCAACAGCGGACAAATGCAAACCAGCAAGAGGCAAACCGTTTGTTGTCTGTACAGCTGACCACATTAATAGAGGCCACAAATAGGGATCGCCAGATGTTGCAGGAGGTGGTGCACCGTGTAGCAAACCTGCTTTTGGCGCAAGCAGAGGCACAGCAGAAAATCATCTATGTGAACCAATTTCTGCAAAAGATGACTGCGGAGGATGATGTGGAAGCCTTCCTTGCCACTTTTGAGAGGACTGCATTGCGGGAAGCTTGGCCAAAAACCCGATGGGCAGGCTTGCTTGCTCCGTTCCTTGCAGGAGAAGCGCAAAAGGCCTACTTTGACCTGGAGCCAGAGGAGGCACAGGACTTTGATAAACTCAAAGCAGAGATCCAGGCTCGTTTGCGTGTAACCCTAGCTGTCAGAGCTCAGAGGGTTCATCAATGGACATACAGAACAAACAAACTGCCACGTTCTCAGATGTTTGACCTCATTCATCTGACTAGGAAATGGCTGGAACCCGAAGTTTTGTCAGCACCTGATGTGGTTCAACGAGTTGTCCTGGACAAGTACCTAAGAGCACTGCCCCCAGCACTAAGGAGATGGGTGAGTCATGGCGACCCCAAAACAGCAGACCAGCTTGTGGATCTAGTGGAGAGATACTCTGCGTCTGAGGATCTGCTATCTAACACCCAGCTCCAACCCCCATCCACGCGGACGGCGAAATCTCCAGGAGTTTCTGGTAAGACTGTTCCAGGTTTTAAGGGAGCTGGGAAGAATGGAAAGACTTTCCGTGATAATGATGATGATGATGATGAGACTGTGGGAAAGCTTAAAATGCACAATTATGGATTGAGCAAAGCTCCCATAAGATGTTTCCGGTGCCATGAGTTGGGGCATATTGCTGTAAACTGTCCTGTGACTGTTGAACCTATGCATTGTGATTTTGCCTTTTCTAAAAAACGTATGTCTATGTTTGCTCATGTGGTGTGTAATGCTGCAGGTTCTGACGGCTCTAAAAAGCATCTATGTGAATTGACAGTAGATGATAAAGATGTGATTGCATTATTAGACTCAGGGAGTGTAGTGACTCTGGTAAAATCAAGCCTTGTCTCCTCCCCTGACACTCAGTCTGATACTTTCACAGTAACTTGTGTACATGGGGATTTCTGTGAATACCAAACTACAATTGCTTGTATTACAACTCCCTATGGGTCAGTATTTCATAAGGTTGGGTTAGTCCCAGCCCTAGTGCATGATGTTATTTTAGGAAGGGATTTCCCGCATTTTTGGAAGTTGTGGGAAAATAAGTTGGTGACTAAAGATGGTGCCCATGAGATTCTCACAACACAGGATTTAAGCCCTGAACCATTTGAGTCTCCCCTACAAGGAGAATTAGACCAGCTTATTCCATTCCCATTTTGTGTAATGGCAGGGGACCTAGAAGAACCACAGTCAGAGACTGAACCTGAAGGGGTCACTATGCCTGACCTAGATTTTAGAAAAGATGACTTCCAAAGTGAGCAGATGAGGGATCCTACGCTTACCCATGCCAGGGAAAATGTAAAAATAGTAAATGAGATACCTGTGGAACCTGGAGCTAGGCTTGCTTGGCCATATATGGTTCTGGAAAATGATTTCTTGTATCACGTTGATAAAAAAGGGGAAGACATAATACAGCAGCTAGTTGTTCCAAAGTCATACAGAAGAACAGTACTTGATCTGGCACATAGACATGTCATGGGTGGTCATTTGGGGGTCCAGAAAACTACAGAGAGAATATTGCTGAGGTTTTTCTGGCCTGGTATTCGTGCTGATGTTAAAGCCTATTGTGAGTCTTGCCCTGAGTGTCAGATTTCTGCACCTATGCCTCATTTTCGCAGCCCTTTAGTACCCTTACCAATAATTGAAATACCGTTTGAGCGGATAGGGATGGATTTAGTTGGTCCTGTAGTAAAGTCAGCACGTGGTCATCAGCATATCTTAGTCATAATGGACTATGCTACCCGATACCCGGAGGCCATACCGTTACGTAATACATCCTCTAAGGTTATCGCCAAGGAATTGGTTCAGGTGTTCAGTAGGGTGGGAATCCCGAAAGAAATACTGACAGACCAGGGGACCCCCTTTATGTCGAAAGTAATGAGGGAACTGTGCAAGATGTTTAAGGTTTCACAGCTGCGTACCTCAGTTTATCACCCCCAAACCGACGGTTTAGTCGAAAGATTCAACAAGACACTCAAACAGATGTTGAAAAAGGTGGTGGAAAAGGATGGTAAAAATTGGGATTTTTTGCTTCCATTTCTGTTGTTTGCGGTAAGGGAGGTGCCACAGTCGTCCACCGGATTTTCACCTTTTGAACTGGTGTATGGTCGGCATCCTCGTGGCTTGTTAGATGTGGCTAAAGAGACTTGGGAAGGGCAGGTCACCCCGTACAGAAGTATAATAGAACATGTCTCACAGATGCAGGATAGAATTGCAGTGGTAATGCCAATTGTAAGAGAGCACATGGAAAGGACTCAAGGAGCTCAAAAGATGGTTTATGATAGGGGTGCCAAGGTCCGTACATTTTCACCAGGTGATCGGGTGCTAATCCTTGTCCCCACAGTGGAGAGTAAATTTTTAGCCAAATGGCAGGGACCTTTTGAAATCATGGAAAGAATAGGGGAAGTGAATTACAAGGTTTACCAGCCAGGTAAAAGAAAACCTGAACAGATTTACCATGTGAATCTGATCAAACCTTGGAAAGATCGCCAAGCCCTGTCCGCAGAACTTGCTCCACCCACCAAGGATAGGTCAGTTGTACCTGATGTTAAGATAGCTGAGCCATTGTCTGACAGGCAAAAGAAAGAGGCTAGACAATTGGTCATCCATAACAAAGATTTTTTTTCGGACACACCAGGACAGACTCACCTTATAAAACATGACATCATCATGGACCCTGGGGTAAGAGTACATGTAAAGCCCTATAGAGTTCCTGAGGCCAGACGAGAGGCAGTCTCAAAGGAAGTGAAAAAGATGCTGGAGTTGGGAGTGATTGAAGAGTCCCATAGTGAGTGGTCAAGTCCTATTGTGTTGGTGCCAAAGCCCGATGGTAGTATAAGGTTTTGTAATGACTTTAGAAAATTGAATTCTGTATCTAAATTTGATGCATATCCTATGCCTCGAGTGGATGAGCTCATAGACCGACTGGGGACTGCCCGTTACATCACAACATTAGATCTGACAAAAGGTTACTGGCAGATTCCCTTGACAGCATCTGCCAAAGAAAAGACTGCATTTTCCACACCTGATGGCCTGTTTCTATATGTGAATATGCCCTTTGGCTTACATGGGGCCCCAGCGACCTTTCAACGTCTGATGGATAGGGTCCTGAGGCCACACAGACAGTATGCTTCTGCCTATCTTGACGACATAGTGATACATAGCCCTGACTGGGAAACACACCTATTGAAAGTACAGGCAGTCATTGATAGTTTGAAGGAAGCAGGACTGACAGCAAACCCCCAAAAATGTCACGTTGGGCTGGAAGAGGCCAGATATTTGGGTTACATTATTGGAAGAGGTATGGTCAAGCCCCAAGTTGATAAAATTGAGGCAATCCAGAAGTGGCCCCAACCAGTAAATAAAAAACAAGTGAGAGCATTTCTAGGAATTACTGGTTATTACAGACGGTTCATACCTAATTTTGCTGTCATGGCGGGTCCCCTGATTGATCTCACCAGGGGAAGAGAGTCAGTTATGGTAAAGTGGAATCCTGAGGCAGAAAAAGCCTTCCAAGCTCTAAAGTTAGCTCTTTGTTCTCAGCCAGTGTTGGTTACTCCAGACTTTAAGAAGGAATTTGTGGTGCAAACAGACGCTTCTGAAACAGGTATAGGAGCTGTCTTGTCTCAGGTCCGGAATGGTGAGGAACATCCTGTGTTGTATTTAAGCAGACAGCTGAATAAGCATGAGAAAAATTATGCGATTGTAGAAAAAGAGTGTTTAGCCGTCAAATGGGCTCTAGAGTCCCTCAAATATTATTTGTTGGGGAGAAAATTCAGGTTAGTCACCGACCATGCCCCCCTCAAGTGGATGAACCTAAATAAAGAAAAGAACAGCAGAGTAACTAGATGGTTTTTGGCGCTGCAGGCGTACAACTTTACAGTGGAGCACAGGCCTGGAAGGCTACAGGGAAATGCGGATGCATTGTCACGTGTCCACTGCCTTGTAGTTGCAGTTGCTCAGTCCCCGTGGTCTGAGCAGAGGGGGGGGATATGTGACAGCAATTCAGGTTTGGTAGTGGAGGGGAGGTACATTTCGCCCAGACTCCTTACCTATATGAAGTAGCAGCCAAGCCTCTCACCTGCTGACTAATTAATTAGGGGCGGATATTTAAGAGAAGCTAGGAGGTGTGTTAGCTCTCTCTACCTGGGGACACAGAAAGCCTGTCTGTGTGAGAGACTCATGTGAGTAAAGGTTGCTAAACAGTGTTTTGTGTAAGCTGGCAGGGAGAAGCTCTCCAGCTGATAGTGAGGGACGTTCTCTGTATAGTAAGTGCCGGAGAGGCAAGGATTTTCTTTTGTGACTGTTTTGTTTATTTTTGTTTGCAACCCTTTCAATAAACCTGACCCAGCATCAGACTGCACCTACTTGCTGCTGTTGGCCTGAATTTGATGAAAACAGACACGTGGCCTTTGACCCCAGCAAAGGCGATCCCTACACATATCACAGTATCTATGACACTGGCTGATATGTCACATGTGCGCTTGGCAGCTGAAGGCATCTGTGTTGGTCCGATGTTCATATGTGTCTGCATTGCTGAGAAAATTGATGTTTTAATATAAGTAAATTAGCCTCTAGGAGCGACAGGGGTGTTACCGATACACTTAGATGCTCTGCTCTATCTGTAACTGCTACACCATCTGCACTTTGATTGACAGGGCCATCATCATTTTTCCCAGCCAAGCAGGCACATATGAACATGAGACCAACACAGATGCCTTCAGATGCCAAGCACGCATGCAAAAGGTCACCCAGTTTTATAGGTACGTCTCTGCTGACATGCCCTTGAAGCATGGCACCCACTTAGATGCTGAGCAGGTGCTGTAGCTGCCTGACACCTGCTTTTTCTACACAGCAGACACCCAAAGGCAATATCTGGACATTTAACCCTTCAGATGCTATGGTCATTTGCAACCACAGGATCTGAGCAGTCTTTCACTGGGAACTAAATAGATCCCCTGCACTGAGATTAAACAAACCATTAGTTTGAAGGAAACAAGGCCTACCACATCTGTGTTCCTATGGAGTCCTTTCTGTGGCTATCTTTATCCGAGACATCTTCCGTCTGCATGGTTGTCCTCTCGAAACTGTGTCCGATAGAGGAACCCAATTCGAACCCAAAACGTCATGATTTTGGCGAGCTCTGTGTAAACTAATCAACGTCAAGCTGAACTTTTCCACTGCCCACCACCCGCAGTCTAATGGGCAAACCGAGAGGGTGAACCAGGACCTGGAAAAATTTCTCAGACTGTATATTTCCCCTAGTCAGGACAACTGGGTGGAACTGCTACCCTGGGTTGAGTTCCCCCACAACAATTTATTTCACAAGTCCACCCAGTAAATCTCCCAGTGGGCTACAACGTTAAATCTTTAAGAGAAGTGATCAGGTGTGAAGGTCCCCTAGGGGTTAAAGTTTTAAAAAGTGTTTAAAAATATTAAAACAATATAAAAATTCATCCCCTTTCCCCATATTAAAAATTACAAAATAAAGAACATTTGTATTGGCCATGTCCCATAATGGCCAAACTACTATGGAGGGCTTTTCTACTACTGGAGGTGTACTGTAGGTGGCACTATTACTATTGAGAGCAGTCTAGGACCACTGAGGGATGACTATCTGTATGGAAGTCTAATTTCTGCATAGTTATTGGGTATATTGGAGACACAACTGGCACAGTATTGGGGTTAGCAGCAGGATGACGATGTTGGGGCAGCAGGAAGAGGAGGATGATTCAAAGTAAGGAATCTAAGATGTCTGTCTGTCAAACTCTGCAGAGACGACACATGGCTGAAAGAATTCATCATCATTGTCTGGTCTGAATGGAGAAGATGAGGAAAGAGAACGTCTACATCAAAGGAGACATCACTGGGTGTAAGCTCTGTGGCCCTGTATGTTTTGTAGCACTGTATGCAATACTTTCCAAGTATGTCTTTAACAAGGAAGGGGTTAGGTTGAGAATTTGGTAAGGGAAAGAGGGATGGGATGGAGTGCAGTGTCATTTCAATTTTCACCTCAGGCAGCAGAAAGGCAAGGTACACCCCTGGCAATCAGACATTTCTATCTGAGTGAGTTATGTTTTTTGTCAATGAGTGTATATAGAAATGAGTTGCCACAATTGATCTTTCCCTGAGGCCTGATTATTTGAATCTTTTAGCAATAGATATAAAACTCTTGTAGCTGTTGGACATCATCAAATGAAGCAAGTTTTATACAAGAATAATTAGACAATGCATTTCCACAGTATTCTGAAGCCATGTCTTGGAGGTGACCCAGCAAAGTCAAGGTGAAGTGTACTCCATAGTCATACAAAAGCAGATGAGTTGCTCAAGTGCTGAATACTAGAAGGTTACTTCATTTCGGTGGGTTTATGCTTACCTGAAAAGTTAATTTTCTGCATGAAAATATAATTTGATGAATTAAACATTTCTTTTGTGGAATGAAATTATCAATTAATATTCATGCAAGAAAGATGCAGTTTAAAGGGCAAAAAGCTACACCTGTATCGCTTATCTAAATTAGACATTCAAAAAGTGGTGTCAGTAATTAATTATGGGCTGAGAAAAATAGGAAAACATATTACACAGAATGAATTACCGACTATAAAGATACAGTAAAATAAGTCAACAATATCCAGCCGGCAATTAGAACCAACAGGCAACACACTTATAAATATTCATTTACACCTAATTATAGAATAAATACATCTTCCAAAACACACGGGAATCAACAAACCAGCGATTTAGCTGAGAAGTATGGCGTTATTAATGCATCAAGGTCACAGTTTCTTAAACTATGATTTATCAATAGTATTACAATCTCAAATTGAAGAGTTTGATCAAAACTGAGGGAAAAAGTTCCAAACTATCTACTGAAAAAAAAACAATGGATAAAAAATACTCTTTTAGGCATACAATTCTTACAGTATGGTGGACAGATCTGCAAAAAATAAAAATAACCTATATGCTGCACTCGTTATATAAAGAAATTGTTAATAAGCTTTCCCATAATATCAATTTCATATTCCTTGTTCTTCGTGAAGAGTGCACCATGCATTTGTGCTTACCCTACAAGATATCTTGAGAGATATAAAAACACAGAGTTCAATCATTTTTAAAATATCTGGTTCACACTGTAAATGTATTTTGCGTTTTCTTTTCAGACCTCATTTTTCTCCTGTGTTATGTGGTGAGAAAATTGATTGACTACTGGAAAAAAAAAAGCATTACACTCAGTATATACAGGAACCCCTGTATTGAAACTCCTAGTTAAAGGGGTCCTTCGGGAATTAAGAAAAAGAAAATACGCAAATATTAGTTTATTATAAATATATTCCCAAATACCTTACATTAGTTATAATGGCTAGTTTTGTCTGGGGAGCAATCATTAGGAGAAACAAAATGGCCGCCGTCCTATTAGTACACACAAAACCTGTCCTAATCACATAGCAAGACAAGTTACTTCACAACACTGAGGTAAAGAGCTGCCTCATCCTCCTCTCTGCTATGCTATACAGCTGATAAGATCTTCAGCTGAATCTCTGTAGGAATGGAGTTCATGAGGAGACATGAAGTACAGAGAGGAGGTGGGGATGTGGCTGATGAGCAGCAGCTCTTGTATGCCATCTCCATTACCACAGTCTGTGCTCTTTTTACTTCATGTCTCTGAAGAACTCCATTCCCACAAAGATTCAGCTAAATATCATATTAAACTGTAGTCAGGATCATAATCCCTGACAGTCAGAGCAGAGGGGAGTATGAGGCAGCTCTTTCTCTCAGTGTTGTGAAGTAACTTGTCCTCCTGTGTTATTAGGACAGGTTTTGTGGGTACTAATAGGATGGTGGTCATTTTGTTTCTCCTAATCATTGTTCCCTAGAGAAAACGAACCATTATAAACAATGAAAGGTATTTGGGAATATATTTATAATAAAGTAATATTTGGGTATTTTCATTTTCTTAATTCCCAGAGAACCCCTTTAACTATGCTTTTCAATACAAGGATTAAAAAAAGCATATTGACACTATAGCCAAGATGTTTGACAAAAAGATATAATGTGATGGGACTAGCAGAAGATATCGCAGACAAAACCTTGCAAAGCAATGGTGCCCTACTTATCTCTGCATAACCCTATAAGGCTATGTTCACATCACCCGTAACATCACCCGTAACCTGATCCAGCAGGCTGTTCCGGCAAACAACAGCCTGCCGGAGTTAACTGGATCCGGCATTGCTGGACCCAATAGACTATAATGAGATTCGGCCGGGATCTGGCCACTTTCCAACATGAGTGCCACTGTGGCGGGTTTTGGACTGACAGAAACCATTGCATGCAACAGTTTTTGTCTAGCCAAAACCCAGCACTCATGACAGAAAGCGTCTGGATCCCATTATAGTCTATAGGGTCCGGCAGTGAATAGCTGCACCTGGCAATTCCAGATCTGGTGAACTCTGGCATGCTCTCCTCCCGGATCAAGTTATCGGTGATTTGAATGTAGCCTCACAGGTTACAAACACAGTTATCAGCTATAAAAATAACTGATCTGGAACAAGTTTGGAACACATTCACTATTCATCGGGGCGCCCAGTGCTCCAGTCTTTGGAGTACTTCATGGAACACGGGTTCTGTACTGAATTAACACAGTATCATGTCTTAGATAATCATACTACTGGTGCATCAGACGCCTCCTGCTTTTTGCTGCTTCTCACAGTGGCCGCTCCTGGCAGTTTCTGCCTCTCCAATCAACTTTGGTGACCCAACGGGTTTGGGGTGTGAGGCAGTCCACTTCCAGGCTCAACTGCTCTTAGGGTGCTCTGCATGACATGCTCCTCTTATCTGCTCTTTGCTTGAGAGAGCTGTGTAACAGGCTGCAAGGTTAAGACACAGTACTGAGAAGAGTATACCCATAGCTGCCAACTCTCCTGAATTTGCTGGGACTGTCCCTGATTTTTCAAGACAGTCCCGTTACATTTTTGGTATCCCAGGCTGAAAATAGATAGAGCTAACACAAACCCCACCCACAAATAGTTGTTTCTGGGCAGGTCCAGGAGTTACCAACTGAAATGTTTGTAAATATGCATACCCAGTATGCCAGAGCCAGAACCAGCACAAGCACTGGATTGCAAACCAGAGTGAGCATAAGGGCTTATTCAGACGACCGTTTGTGTTTTACGGTCCGTTTTCCACGGATCCGTTGTTCTGTATTCCATTATGTATTGTTTCCGTTTTTTGTTCCACATCCGTTCCGGTTTTTTATACAATAATGTCCGTATGTGTTCCGTTTTTACTCAGTTTTTTGCAGATCGGAAAAAAAAGGAAAACGGAAACAGACACAATTAAAAGACACTTCCCCTTTTTCACACCCCCAATATAAGCTGATCATGTGATTGCCTAAGTGCCATTTTTTTCAGCTTGTTGCAGCATTGAGAGCTCATTGAGAATCCTGTGCTTGGCTGGCATTGGTTTCTAGCTACTGCTATCTGTTGTAATATTGTTGACGGCTCTGTGGAGGATGCTCTCCTGTGCTGGGTGGTTTCTCGGCAATACGTACAGCAGTCAACTATGCTGAACGATGAACCGAGGAGACATTGGGTGCATCCAACTGTCTCCCAGCGGCGCAGTAAGGGTCACTTTCCACACACTGTACATGGACCTGCGACAGCATCCTGAGAAATTTCATGGGTATTGTCATATGTCCGTGGCCGGTTTTGACATTTTGTTAGCGTCTCTGCGTCTTGCCCTCACATACCAGAATACAAATATGAGGTGCTGCACGGCTCTTCGTGACGTTGAGGAACCTACTCATTTGCTGATGCTACAATGTGCACGTTTTGTTTTGATTTTGTCTGCCTTTTTGATATGTTTCATGGAGTTCCTTTTAAATGCATTCATTGTAATGTTTTTCTTTTTGGTGGTGTTGGTTGTGTAGTGTTTGACTAAGAGTTAATTATCTTATATTTTCAGAATTAATGTGCGGTATTGTATATTGATAATACTGTTATAATAATTTTTTTTTTTTTTTTTTAAGATTCTTGGCAACTGCATTATGCATTATGAGTTCCTGCTGGGCATCTCAATGATTTCTCTGATTATTCGTCAAATCTGTGAAGTGATTTGCCAGCAACTCCGGGACACAGTGATGTCAGAGCCCAAGGCGGAGGATTGGACCGAATTGCTGAGGGCTTTCATCTTGATGCGCAGTTTCCAAATTGCTTTGGGGCAATGGATGGAAAACACATTCGTGTTAAGAAGCCGTCTCACTCAGGGTTCCGGTACTACAATTATAAGCAAAACTTTTCTGTAGTACTGTTTGCCTTGGCTGACACTACTGATGTAGCAGTGCTAGCGATCACTATTTTCGCATAGCGTTGCTAACGAATCGCGACTTCTCATCTTTCACTCCTTTCACTCGCAGTAAAAGTACGCTAATTAGGTGAATTCATACGCATTAGCGTACAATGCGTAGCATTAGCATACAAATGCGTACGCATTAGCGTACAATGCATAGCATTAGCATACAAATTCGTACGCATTAGCGTACAAATCATCAGATGCGTACTCTATTTACGATATTGTTCTGCGCTCACGCGATTCTCTTGTGAACACTAGTACTGCTACATCTGTACTTACCAGTTTATAATTGTGGATATCGGGGCCTATGGGAGCACTGCAGATGCGCGCATTTTCGGGGCTTCTAGAATGGGTGATCGGCTTCTAGCCAACCAACTTGCCCTCCCAGAGCCCAGAAGGCTGCCAGGATCTGCGGGACCACCAGCTCTATTTGTAATAGTGGCTGATGAAGGGTTTGCTTTGGCACCACATGTCATGCGCCCCTTCTCCAGACGCTACCTGGATGACAGCAGTGATGTGTGAGGAGGACTATGACATAGTGGGAATAACTGAGACATGGCTGGATGATAGCTATGACTGGGCAGTTAACGTACAGGGTTACAGTCTGTTTAGAAAGGATCATCAAAACCGGAGAGGGGGAGGGGTCTGCCTTTATATAAAGTTCTGTCTAAAGCCCACACTCCGGGAAAATATAAGTGAGGGACATGAACACGTGGAGTCACTGTGGGTAGAAATACATGGAGGCAAAAACAATAATAAAATACTAATAGGAGTTTATTATATTATAAACCACCTAATATACCAGATTCAACAGAAAAATCTACTTCTTAATGAAATAGATGAGACGGGATATCATAATGAGGTCGTTATTATAGGGGAATTCAACTAACCAGATATAGACTGGGAAACTGAAGCCTGTATATCTCATAAAGGAAACAGGTTCTTGGAAATAACCAAAGACAAATACCTTTCCCAACTGGTTCAGGACCTGACTAGAGGGACAGCCATACCGGACTTAGTATTAACCAATAGACCTGACAGAACAACAGATGTGCAGGTTGGAGGACACCTGGGAAATAGTGACCATAATATAATGACCTTCAAATTGTCATTCAAAAGAATGTTTCTTCAGGGAGGAATAAAAATAGCAAACTTCAAAAAAAGCAAAATTTAGCCAACTAAGAGAGGCCATAGGCCTAACTAACTGGGACAAAATCCTCAAAAATAAAAATACAGCCACAAAATGGGATGTTTTTAAAGGCATCCTAGTATGTAATTGTGAGAGGCACATACGTTATGGGAATAAAAAGTTAAGAAACAAGAAAAAAACAATGTGGATAAATAGAAAGCAATAAATGACAGAAAGCATTTAAATCACTAAAACAGGAGGGTGGTGAGGAAGCATTGAAAAACTAGAAGGAAAAAAATATGTAAAAGACAAATAAAAGCATAAATAAAATAGAGACCGAGAGATTAATCGCCAAAGAGAGTAAAACTAACCCTAAAATGTTCTTCGATTATATAAATAGTAAAAAGTATAAATCTGAAGGTGTCGGCCCCTTACAAAGTAATGAGAGGGGAGTTGCAGAGAGCGATGAGGAGAAAGCAAAGCTATTAAATATTTTTTCTCCACTGTATTCACTGAGGAAAATAAAATGTCAGACGAAATGCAGAATATAAAAGTAAATTCCCCATTAAAAGTGCCCTGTCTGACCCAGGAAGAAGTACAGTGGCGTCTTAAAAAGATTAAAATAGACAAATCGCCAGGACCGGTTGGCATACACCCCCGTATCCTAAGAGAATTAAGTAATGTCATTGCCAGACCCTTATTTCTGATATTTAAGGACTCTATACTGACAGGAAGTGTTCCACAGGATTGGCGCATAGCAAATGTGGTGCCAATATTCAAAAAGAGACCAAAAACAGAGCCTGGAAACTATATGCCGGTACGTTTAACATCTGTCGTGGGAAAACTGTTGAAGGTTTTCTAACAGATGCTATCTTGGAGTATCTCAATGAAAATAAGCAAATAACTCCATATCAGCATGGCTTCACGAGGGATCGGTCATGAGGAGGTAAGTTCTAGACTTGACTGCAATGAATCAATGGATGTCATATCTCTGGACTTCTCCAAAGCATTTTACACTGTACCACATAAAAGGTTAGTATATAAAATGAGAATGCTTGGACTGGGAGAAAGTGTCTTTATGTGGGTAAGTAACTGGCTCAGTGATAGAAAACAGAGGGTGGTTATTAATGGTACACACTCAGATTGGGTCACTGTCACTAGTGGGGTACCACAGGGGTCAGAATTGGGCCCTATTCTCTTCAATATATTTATTAATGATCTGGTAGAAGGCTTGCACAGTAAAATATTAATTTTTGCAGATGACACTAAACTGTGTAAAGTTCTGGGCTCCTGTGAACAAGGCAGACATAGCAGAGCTGGAGAGGGTTCAGAGGAGGGCAAATAAAGTAATAACTGGAATGGGTGGACTACAGTACCCAGAAAGATGAGGGGAGATCTAATAACTATTTATAAATATATCAGGGGTCAGTACAGAGATCTCTCCCATGATCTTTTTATCCCAAGGACTGTGACGAGGGGACATCCTCTGCATCTGGAGGAAAGATGACAATTACTCTTACCGGTAATTTGATTTCCCGAAGCCTCCACAACGGCACTGCCAGGAGTTTGCACCCGCCTCCAGAGAACAGGAAACAACAGCGGAAGCCAAAATAAAAGGACTCCTCCTCCAACACCATCCAGTTTAGTATCCGAGACCAAAGACAGATACACATAGGACAGAAAAACATTCACAAAATATACACAATGTCAGAATTTAACTGAATAGAAAATTTAAGGATTCTTTATATATATATATATATATATATATTTTTTTTTTTTAGGGGGGGAAATAACCCCAGTGCCGTTGTGGAGGCTTCGGGAAATCAAATTACCGGTAAGAGTAATTGTCATCTTTCCCTATCACCTCCACAACGGCACTGCCAGGAGACTAACAGAGATAGCTCTTAGGGGGGGGCCACCGCGGACAAGACTTTCCTTCCGAAAGCCATGTCCTGATTTGACATTACATCAAGCTTATAATGTCTAAAGAAGGTCATGGGACTTGCCCAAGTACCGGCCCTACAAATCTGTTCAATCGAGGCCTGACCTCGTTCAGCCCACGAGGCAGACAGAGCCCGAGTGGAATGAGGCTTCAATCCCACCGGGCATGAGACTTTTTTCTCTGAATAACATAACATAATGGTGGATCTGATCCAACGAGAGATAGAGGCCTTTGAGGCCCCCGCGCCCCTATTCTTGCCCTGAAATTGGATGAGGAGTCTATCCAAACCTCTAAAGTTCTTAGTAGAATCTAGATAAATCAAAAGACAACGCCTAACATCTAGATTATGGAATTTTTCCTCCCGAGGGGATGAGGGAGTAGAACAAAACGAAGGCAACACTACTTCCTGCTGGCAGTGGAAACTAGACACCATCTTGGGAAGAAAGGACGGATCATGCCTGAGAATTACCCTGTCTTCTAGAATGGTCAAATAAGGAGCTTTACAGGAAAAAGCTTGAATTTCACCAATTCTCCTAGCTATAGTTATGGCAATTAGAAAAGTTAACTTAAGGGTCAGGAGTCTAATGGATAGCTCTTGAATGTGTTCAAAGGGAGCGGACATAAGAGCTGACAGTACTAAGTTTAGATCCCAGGGGGGGACTCTAACCTGACAAGGAGGACGCAATCTAAAAGTGCCCTTTAGAAATCTAACGATGAGAGGATTCTGAGCCAACTTAGAGTCTAAAAAGGCACTGAGGGCTGCTACCTGGACTTTTAAAGTACTGGTCCTAAGACCCTTGTCAAAGCCTACCTGAAGAAAATCAAGAAGTAATTTTATATCTAGAGAATCCACAGGATTCCACCGGTCCCCCACGAAGGACAAAAAAGCCTTCCAAACTCGTAAATAAATTTTTGAAGTGACTGCCTTTCTACTATGTAGTAGCGTAGAGATCACAGCATTAGAAAGACCCTTTTCCTTCAAGAGTCTCCGTTCAACCTCCAGGCCGTCAAACGGAGGCTCTGCAGATTTGGGTGGAGGGCCGGCCCCTGATGTAGAAGGTCTGGGATCAGAGGCAAAGTCCAGGCTTCTTCTGTTGTCAGTGACTGAAGTAGGGGGAACCAAGATCTTTTCAGCCAGAACGGGGCTATGAAAATGACCCGGGCTCTCTCTAGTTTTACTTTTAGCAGGGTCCATGGGATTAATGAAAACGGGGGAAAGGCGTAAAGTAGTCCCCTGGGCCATGGCTGGGAGAGGGCGTCCATCTTCTCTGCCCCGTCCCGGAGACAGATGGAAAAGAAATTTTCCAGCTTTGTGTTCTGACTTGAGGCAAACAGGTCCCAAATTGGGAGCCCCCATCTTGCGGCAATCTGCTGGAACACTTCCTCCTTTAGTGCCCATTCTCTCTCTCGAATAGTCTCCCTGCTGAGAAAATCGGCTAGCGTGTTCAGTTCCCCTTTCAGATGAATGGCCAAAATTGATCTTAGGTTCCTCTCTCCAAAGTAGAAGATGCGACTGGCCACTGCCGACAGATTCTTGCTCCTCGTCCCCCCCTGGCGGTTCAAATAGGCCACAGTGGTGGAATTGTCTGAAAAGACCTTCACATGAGGACCATGAATTACCGGGTTTAACTTTTGGAGAGCCAGGAGAACCGCATATAGCTCTTTGAGGTTTGAGGAGGAGGAAGTTAGCTGAGAGTCCCAGGTTCCCTGGACCATATAACCTAGCGCATGGGCACCCCAGCCTTGGCCGCTTGCATCTGTAGTGACCGAGATTACCTTCTCCGGACGCCACAGGACTCCTGACTTCAGGTTCTTTGACATCAACCACCAAGAAAGCGACCTCTTTACTGCCTGGGGAATTTTCACTTTCTTCTCCAGATAGGTTTGTTTTCTGTCCCACACTGAAAGAAGAAAACTCTGAAGGACTCGAGTGTGGGCCTGAGCCCAATTTACCACCGGAATTGTCGATGTCAGAAGACCTACCAGACTCATCATTTCTCTGATGGAAGACACTTTTTTTGTCTGGAACCCCGACACCGCAGCTTTTAGGCTCATCAGTTTTCCTTGAGGGAGGAAGGAACATAAATGATGGGTGTCCAACAGAACCCCCAAGAACACCTTTTGCTGGCTTGGGACTAGGTTTGACTTTTCGAGGTTGATCAACCATCCTAGCTTCGTCAGTGTCTGATTTAGAATCTGAAAGTGGCTTAGTAGTAATTCCCTTGAGTGAGCCACAATCAGCATGTCGTCCAAGTATGGAATTATTAAAATCCCCTTCTGATGAAGAACGCCCATTACCTCTGCCATAATTTTGGTAAAAATCCGAGGTGCACTTGAAAGGCCGAAAGGGAGCGCCCGATATTGAAAATGACATATTTGACTGTTTATTTGTACGGCAAATCTGAGGAATTTTTGGCTGTTGACATGAATAGGGACATGGTAATAGGCATCGGCCAAATCGACGGTTATCATGAAGAGATCTTGAGACAGCAGATTTATTGTGGATCTTATTGTTTCCATTTTGAATCTTTCGTAACGGACAAATTTGTTCAGGAACTTCAGATTGAAAATTGTTCTGTACTTTCCACTTGGTTTTCTTATGAGGAAAAGAGAGGAATAAACCCCTTGGTTTTGTTGATCTACTGGCACTTGAACGATCACTCTTTTTTGTAGCAGAGTCAAGACTTCTGACTCCATGGCCTTTTGCTTGACGGGGTCCGACAGGATCTTGTTTAGAAAAACCCTTGAAGGGGGGACTGAACGAAAGTCTATTTTGTAACCTGAAGATATTAGGCCCAGGACCCAGGGGGAGGCAATCAAGGACTCCCAGGCTCCCTTGAACTGGGTTAGCCTGCCCCCTACCGGAAGACTGGGGTCATTGGGACTTTTTTGCCGAGGATTCGGGATTAAACAAAAATCCCTTACCTCTGCCTCTGGATGACTGCCATCGGTTTGAGGAATCTTTTTTCCTTTGATCTATCTTCTTTGACCTCGAAAAAGACTTTTCCGTTGATGATACCCTCGACTCTCAGACGGAAATCCTTTTTTCTTATCCGAGGCCTTGTCTAAAATATCATCTAAGCCTGACCCAAAAAGCCTGTCTCCCTCACAGGGAATGGAGCAGAGACGGCTTTTTGAGCCGGCGTCCCCTGACCAGGACCGCAGCCAGATGGCCCTACGAGTGGCGTTGGATAACGCAGTAGTGCGGGCTGAAAGTTTTACCAGGTCAGCGGAGGAATCTGCCAGAAAGCTGGAGGCCTGTTTTAACATAGGCAGAGAGGAGATAATTTCTTCTCTAGGTGTGCCGGCCATAAGGTGACTTTCAAGTTGGTTGATCCAAACCGACAAGGCTCTAGCGGTACAAGTAGCAGCAATGGCAGGTCTGAACATTGCTGCTCCTGACTCCCAGGTCTTTTTGAGCAGACCCTCGCATTTCTTGTCAATAGGGTCTTTTAGGAGACCCATGTCTTCAAACGGGAGGGCCGTCTTTTTTGAGATACGCGCCACAGGAGCATCAATCTTAGGTGCCTTGTCCCAGTGTTCACAATCAGATTCAGAAAAGGGGTATTTTCTCTTGAATGCTCGGGAAACCGAAGGTTTCTTTTCAGAATCCTTCCATTCCCTAACGATCACTTTTTTAATATTTTCATGGACTGGGAACACTCTCTTTTTCTTTTCTCCTAGGCCCTGAAACATCTGGTCCTGAATGGAGAGAGGTTCTCTAACATCCTCTAACCTCATTGTTGCCCGGACGGTTTTGAGGAGAGATTCCGTATCTTCTGGCGAGCAAAGCGGACGCCCGGAACCATCTTCAGATGAATCAGAGTCTGTGGCTGAAAAAAGCTCTCCTTCATCAAAATCCAGCAGGGGATCCACGGATTTGGATGAGGATGGGCGAGGAGAGGAAGGGGCCATGCGAAGAGTAATGGCGGTATTCACTTCATCTCTTATTAACACCCTAAGATTATCCATAAAGGACGGGGATTCCTCAGCCACTATTTTCTCTGTGCAGCGAGCGCACAGTGGCTTTTTAGTGGAAGAAGGAAAAGTCTTCTTGCACATTGCACATTTTCTTTTAGCGGATTCACCACCCGAAGTCTTTACTGTTGCTTCCCTCACCTAGCAAAAAAAGGAGAGGGACAAGAAAAATTTTTTTAAGGATCCCTAAAAAAAGATTAACTCTGGGATCCTGCACCAACACCCGGATGGTGAAAAATCAAACAGTGGATGGTATCAACATTCACGGAGGAGGTCACTTACCGGGCTGAGGGATCTACCAGGGTCTGCAGGCTTGCGTGTCTCCTCTGTGGTGGACATCCTGGACGAGAGGTGTAGAACACCTCAACAGAAACTACAGGGGGGTTTTAAACCCCTGGGTCCCGCCGTCAACAGGCACCGCCCCCCACAGGTTTCATTTCCGGCGTTTCTTTCCGGCGTCTCCCGAGCGCGGGGAGACGCTGCATACCCACGCCGGCCGTCTCTGACGTCACCGGAAGTCGTGCCCGAATGACGCGTTCATCCGGAAGCGGCTCCACGCGTCCAGGCTCCTCCTGCCTAGGCCTGAAGCCTGACCCTGCCGCCGAAAGCGGACAGCCCGGGGATGCCCACTGCGGGACTTACACCAAGGGACCCGGAAGGTGAGCCCACGCTCCACCCGGATCTCCGGTCCCCTACCCAGCCCTCTCCCACAGGAGGATACCGGTAAGGCTGGGCGAGTACTTCAGCAGCACGACACTGCCTGGCTTCCACCTGTCCCAGGGGACAGGAAACAACAACTGGATGGTGTTGGAGGAGGAGTCCTTTTATTTTGGCTTCCGCTGTTGTTTCCTGTTCTCTGGAGGCGGGTGCAAACTCCTGGCAGTGCCGTTGTGGAGGTGATAGGGAAAGAAGGTTTGTACACAAACATAGAAGAGGATTCTTTAAGGTAAGAGCAGTAGGACTATGGAACTCTCTGCCTGAGGAGGTGGTGATGGTAAGTTCACTAAAAGAGTTCAAGAGGGGCCTGGATGTATTTCTGGAGTGTAAAAATATTACAGATTATAGTTACTAGAGATGGGTCGTTGATCCATGGAGTTATTCTGATTGCCTGATTGGAGTCGGGTAGGAATTTTTTTTCCCTAAAGTGGAGAAAATTGGCTTCTATCTCATGGGTTTTTTTTTTGCCTTCCTCTGGATCAATTTGTAGGATAACACGCCAAACTACACGGACAGATTTCTTTTTTCGGCCTTATAAACTATGTTACTATGTATATTCAACTATCGGCTGTCCCAAGCCCGTCGGTATGTTGAGTGTGCGTTTGGAATACTTACCAACAAGTGTAGAGTATTCCTGTCATCCTTACAGATGGCACCCAACAACGCCACCCTGGTTATTCAAGCATGTGTGGTCCTGCAAAACTTTGTCAGGATTCATGATGCTTCCACAGATGCTGGTCTGGAGCAAACTGGAACATCTTCTCATCAGGAGGATTGGACCAGTCCCGTCATGGATGACCTGGAACTGCAGGACTTGGTGTTCGGGAGATCTATGCAGAGTATTTTACCAGCCCTGAGGGAGCTTTGCCATGGCAGATGGACACAGTTCGTGGCAGACATTAATGTATTCTGGACTCTGGGTTGATTAGTTTTTTTTTATTTTCAAGGTAGATTACCTGTATTTAATTTTCATGTAGATAGTGTAGGGACTCGCAAGCAAATGAAGACCCTTGAAGTGGGCTTGCGGGCTGGGGTATAATGTAGGCAAAAACCAAAGTCATGTTTATCTATTTTAGCTTACGTGCATGTCAAATGTACGTGACTTTTTGACGCTAATTCATGTCTTGTTTTTTTAATACAAATACCTTCTAATACTTCATTTTTTTTTTTCAAAAAATGTTTTTAAGTTAAGTTACAAATACCAACATGAGAAAACATAGGTGTAATGTTTGTCATTTTTCCATTATTACAAGAAATTATCCATCTTTTGGAATGGCATGGGCAAACAAGACTCTAAATGGCGCTCTCCATGGTACTTGGAAAGGAACTTCTGACGCTGCAAATACCAACAGGTACTTTCTTGCCACAAATAATGAAATGGTGAAGTATCAACAATTTCTGTGGACTAACGGTCCTATTACACATACTGTCAATTGACAGCAGAATCACCAGGTCCTATTACACCTGCTGATTCTGCTGTCAAATGTCTAGAATGAAGCAATATTTCCTGCCAATCCTCTGCTCTCAAACATAGGAGAACACTCCTAATATAGGCAGTCACGATTATCTTCTCCTTTCATATACCAGCTTGTTATTTATTGCTGAAATCATACACTGGAATACCTGCTTTTCCTAACAAAACATATATTTTAATTTAAATATATAAAATAACATAAAATAATTTTATGTTTCTGTTTTTTCATAAAACAATAAATGATGATAACTGGCTTAAACGTCAGCTGTGAAATATAAATTAACATAAAAATGTATAAAATCACATGTCAAAGATTTCTCTACTGAAAGGGCCAGGTGGAGGTCTTTGTTGGCCTCCCATATCCCCATGTTGAGGATAATTCATGGGGTGAGCTGGGTATCCCTGCCTACTGTAGAATTGCTGGCCTTGTGAGAACATAGGCTGAGACGAAGAACTCTGCCTTGGAGCCTGTGTTGGCATACTTAAACCAGGCTGTTCAACATTTTGATGACCTAATGCCCGATATTTCATTTGGTCCACTGTGCGCAGCAACTCCAGTGGATCCATTGGGCACTGTAAAATACTATAATGAATATAGTTTTCTTCTCGGTAGAGAAGCTGTGGATGAGAGGAGCAAAGACTTTAAGCAAGCGCTCCTCTATCTCCTCTTCCCTGTTCCAGTTCAAATAAGGGAGCGCCTGAGCATCAATCAGGGCTCTAGTATCTGAAACAGGAACATTGGATGCCTTAGCGCCTCTTCTTTTTCGGCGGAGGCGTGGCCTAACATCAGGGCTTGATTGTAGAACCTCACACATCGAGGATTCTTCCTGCCCTTCCTCGGGAGGATTATCTTCTTGGCTGACTGGTGGTTCAGCCAAGCCACGTGCTGGCGATATGGGGGTAGCCGACGCTGCCTCATCCTCACTGGGGCTGCTATCTTGGCCACCCTCATCTTCTAGATTGTTCACTATACTGTAATAAAAAAAAGGCATTACAAACTTAGTTTTCAAAAAGGTCTATCACTCATATTGTGTTGTGTAAGCTCTCTTTCATAGGTAAACCATTTTTAAAATGTGTGAGATTGTAAATAACTGGTGTAAAATAAAATTGGTTGAGTTGCGCATAGTTATGGACCTTGTATGCAGAAACATACAGTCGGTGTAGAATGTCAGCAAATGTGCTTTCCATATTGTAAGATATTGTTATTAATGCTGACCATTGCCCTAGCTATAGGGGAAGCAGGTAAAGCGGTTGATTTGGGGCCCCAACTCAAAAGAAACCCTCCCAGGAGGAAGACTAGAAGAATTTATTGTCAGGGCCTCATCCACAGTATTATAACATAACACTATATACAGTGACATTGTAGGAAATGGACTGAGTGGCTGCCTGGCATCGTGTGAGAGAGTGAGCTTGACTAGCCACAGGAGTTTGGGTTGCATGAGAGGATGTGGTTGAAGTTGCAGGGGTGCGATGGGGGATCTTTGCCAAAAAATTTGCTGTATGGCCCAGTCATTTCTAGTAACACCACTGATGATGACTTATCCTTGGGATACATTATCAACATCTGATAGGTGGACGGTCTGAAATGCAATACACCCAAAAGAACAGCTGTTTAACAAGGCAACGTTGCTGACATTTTCGGGACTGCCTGTTCGCTGTTTCCAGAAGTCCAGTGAATGGGCCTGAGCTGTGTCCTGGGCCTGGCCACTGATAATACTCGTTACATCACTGTCCTGCTGGAAACAGAAAGAACGCCGCAACAGTAATGCCAGCACTGATGCCTTCCCAAACAGCTGTTATACAGGGTGTTGTCTATGTGTTGGACACCCGCCTATCAAACGCTGTTGATCTATACAAAGCCTAGATCAACACTGCTAAAAATATACCAAATCACTTTAATGTATTTTAAACCCCTCCAAAAAATTTTTATTTACAGTTGTAGCTCCAGAATAGGACACAAAAACTGCAGTTGGGCAGTATATAAGTATGGCTTTTTTTTCAAGCCTCCATAGCCGCTGTGGCCCTTCTTTTGGACCAGCTCCCGGTGGAACTGGTCCCTGCAAGACTGCCACCGTGTCTTCACTTTGTCAACTGTTAACATAAAACAAGTTAATTAACATAACAATACAGTGGTAACCATGACAACACACATTTAAAGATTTTACACTGACACATTATGCTGCTATACTTTTCCACTTGACATAATCCAACACTATAGGCCATAATGGATTTACATTATGGCCTATAGGCAGATAATGAGTATAAACTGTATGTAATATACCCCAAATCATAAACTCATGGCTATTACCAGAAAGGAGATGATGCAAGACAATGGTCACACACATTTAAATGCTGACTTTGGTCATTACATTCATATTTTAAAACAAAAACATGCATGTGTCATGCTTTGCAAAAAAAAAATGTTGATCATAATATAAGGGTAGATGACAGTGTAAGGATATTGGGGGTCATTTATCAAATGGGTGTAAAGTAGAACTGGCTTAGTCACCCGTAACAACTAACCAGATTCCACCTTTGATTTTGAACATCTCTTTTGAAAAATGAAAGGTAGAAACTGATTGGTTGCTATGGGCAACTAAACCAGTTACTTTACACGTTTGATAAATGTCCCCCATTATACATAATGCTGTAATGTAGGTCATTACATTTGTTGTTTATTAATGTAAATTGCATATATCTGCTGAAATATTAATTCAAGATCTGCATGGGTTGGCTTACCTAGCTTTCCGTGCCTTGTTGGTTTGGCTTTGTCCCAATCCGTGGTGAGAATTATTTTCGTCACCTCCACCCATGCCCTTTCCTTGCGGACACGGTCACAGTATGAGTCGAAACGGGTGTCCCATAACTGTGGCCGCTCCTGAACAAGGCATATTAGCTTTTCAACATCTATGCGGGACATGGTTGGCTGGTCTGAGGCCTATCTTGTGCTTAAACTTCCAGAGCAAGCTCTCCAAGTTTACAAACTGAAAGCACATGTCAATAGTGGGCAGGGCCTATCATTTCTCCAGCATGGATCCGCCAAAAAAATGGATTGCACTCGTGGTGTTCCGTGTGCATTCCTTTTTTTTGCGGACCCATTGACTGGAATGGAGCCATGGACCGTGATTTGCAGACAATATTAGGACATGTTTTATCTTTTTGCGGAACGGACATAAGGACATACAGACACAGAATACATACGGAACACATTCCGTTTTTTTTTTGCGGACCCTTGAAATGAATGGTTCCGCATACGGTCCGCAAAAAGTCATCAAATATAAAGTGCACCTGGTATTCTAAAGAGAATATATAAAGGCTTGCATTGCTGTGGTTGGAATAGTGTTTATAGAGACTTCACAACCAGTCAGAGTTTAAAAGACATTAAGTTGCATTCTGGTTGCGTCCCTCAAGATATTTGTTGAATTATACCATTAACTTTAGTAAAGAATTGTTACATTGCACTTCCTCCCTCCAGTGGCATATCTTTAATGGAGGCTGACCACACAACTGCTACAGGGCGTCAGGGGAAGGAGGGCCCATTGCTGAGCTCCTTTCTCATCACTGCAATTTTATACAACTGCTGCTCGGTGGAGCTTAATGCAAAGAAATTATTTCAGCTTCCTGTAAATTGTAACTGCATAAATGCACTGAGTGACTGAGCTCCCCCTAGTGGTGGCTGCAGAAAACTAGCTTTGTAATAGAAGGGAAGCATGAGATTTATCAAATTATTTTTGCTAGTTGTCTGTAAGTGTAAATACATTGAATAATATGATGGTCAGAATGAATGCCATATTTTTTAGGCGTTTTTTTCCGATATAGAACTCCAATAAAGAATATGAGATGAAGGGAGACTTTTTTTTGGAATTTCTTCCAAATAGCAATCTGGGGCATTGCACTTTACATTGCTATTCAGTTATTGACACGTGCGTATTGTTGCAGTGTATGGGGCAGGAGGTTTCATGCTAAGTTTTGCTATGGGGCCCTTTAAGATCTGTGTACGCCCCTGCCTGCCTCAGTTTTATTGTTGCCATACACCTACTTTCTACATTTACTGTACGTAGTGAACATACACAGGAAAGTGGTGTGAATGTAGCTTTAGACACTTATTTATGTTTGTCTAGTCAGATTTGAAAGGTGTCTATACAAGGGGACATAGGAGTAGTAAAATGCAATATATTATTAGCCATTAAGGAACCATAAGGAAGAAAAAGGTATCTACCATGGCTAACAAATTGCTCGCAAAACATGTAATTTTTTAAAATCCTTTTTTAAAAAAAATCCTGTCCTTTGCCCTTTTGTGACATTTAGGTTATGCGGATTTTTTCTTGAATATATGGAAAATGCAGCATGAAAATACACTTAAAGAGGACCTTTCACCACTTTTAAAAAATCAAACTACACTATGTACCTTATAGTGTATCCCCCTCTGATGGCAGCGGCGCTTTTTTTTTTTCCAAAAGGTCCCCCGGTGGCTTCACACGGCCCCCCGTTCTTCTGTCGGGCTTTATGTAAATTCAGAAGCATCGGAACAGGGAGGAGGAGACTCCCTGTTCCTCAATGGGCGTTTCTTCTGCCCTGCTGTGAGCGCTGTCCAATCAGAGCGGACCGCTCACAGCAGGGCCGAAGGAGTTCAACCCTGCTGTGAGCGGTCGGCTCTGATTGGACAGCGCTCACAGCAGGGCAGAAGCAACGCCCATTGAGGAACAGGGAGTCTCCTCCTCCCTGTTCCGATGCTTCTGAATTTACATAAAGCCCGACAGAAGAACGGGGGGCCGTGTGAAGCCACCGGGGGACCTTTTGAAAAAAAAAAAGCGCCGCTACCATCAGAGGGGGATACACTATGAGGTACATAGTGTAGTTTGATTTTTTAAAAGTGGTGAAAGGTCCTCTTTAAAGCACCCTCGATATGGTCATCTATAAAGCCTGCGATGGCGCCATAATTTCCTACGATGTACCTTCAATAGGGCATGTATGCAATGCAATAGACAAACCGATGATAAATGATGCAGTATTTATTGTTGATTATTTTGTGCTATTTTGTCGAAATTGTAACAGAAGTTGAGGAGGTGATCTGAAAAGTTAGCGGCCGTCAAATTCAGAAAGTGTACAGCTCAAGTCCTACATGCAGCTTCTCTAAAAGTAAGAAGATAGGGGAAGAAAATAGACAGCTTTATAACCTGCTCTATAGAATCTGATCATGGTTTTCAGAAAAATAAAAGAACAAAAAAAAGAAAAACTGCATAGCAAACATGCCGTTGACTTGACATAAATCTCCTGTGAGAAATTTTGAGAGAAGACATGTCTAAATGCAGTTTTGTGTGAAAAAATCTTTATTAGCCACATAACATTTTTGAACTTGTAGAATACAAACCCCAAATGACTGTGTAATTTTGATTATTATAATTGCGTGGTCTGCCTTTGACAATCTCTTTGTTATGTTTTTCTAATATAATGCTGGAAAATGATTCCAATTATTAGCTAATTATATTAGTGAAGAACCCCTTGTATTCAGTGATCAGTCAAATTTTGAAATCCCCATTGCTATTACATGTTGTTAGCTAATGGTTATTGGTGCCTGAAACTCACTATAATAATGAGCAGGAAACTGCACACTAAGTATACGGATGAATATTAAAGCTATAGGCGGTCAATAGTCAGGTTAATGTCTTCTGTAATACATCTTTGTTTTACTCTGTTGGAATTAATATGGGTTAGGCCCCATTCACACGACCGTATGTTCATTTCCATATCTTATCCGCATTTTTGCGGATAAGATGTGGAACCATACGGACCCATTCATTTTTCCATAGGAGATAAAAAAATGCGGAATGCACACCGTGTGCATTCTGCATCCGTATATTACGGAAGTTCTCCTGCAAAAAAATAAAACATGTCCTATACTTGTCCGCAAAACACGTCCGTAGCCCCATTAAAAGTCAATGGGTCCGCAAAAATGCGGAACACTACGGAAGACATTCTGTATATCTTCCGTTCCGTTTTTATACGGACACGGAATACATACGGTCGTGTGAATGGGGCCTTAGTCATTGGTATATACCGTACGCCATTCAATCACATAATTTTGCTCACATGGTAAGGTCAATTCTAAAAATCCAAACATAAACATAAAGCCGCATGTGCAGGTAGTTGTTATATTACAATAAATATTGGAATTTTTAATATGTTTTACTTTTGCTTATAATTAGCGATGAGTAAAGTTATCAAAATTCGATTCGACTGCTTCGCCGAATTTCACAAAGAAATTCGAGTCATTATGAATTAGTTTGTCACAACCAGTAAAGTGTAAAGATGTAGCTTCTGATCATTTGAATTTCATTTTGTATCTGGTCATTTAAATTTCATTTTAAGAATACATGTGAAAGGGAGTAAGTTTTTTTTCTACACATTTTTTATTTTGGGATTCTGACTCGCTGCGGACCTGGGAACTGGCCATTCCAAGGCCCAAGGTAATAGCAGATGAACAACATGTATACAGTATCAATTATGGAGCACATGAGCTGGCTATGTTCCATTTCAAGCTATACCCCTTCAGGAAAGAAGCCATAAGCTCATTCTACAGGTCGGGGGCATCTCATTTAGGGACCTAATCAATGTTTTCCCGAGCGAGACTCTGACTGCCTTCCCAGCTGATGTGTCGCTGTCAGATAATGTTAACTCAATCCGTCATG
Organism: Rhinella marina; assembly: GCA_900303285.1. NCBI lineage: Eukaryota > Metazoa > Chordata > Amphibia > Anura > Bufonidae > Rhinella > Rhinella marina. Next base: position 146,196 of record ONZH01000326.1, read on the forward strand.
TATGTAACTTCATTCTGTATGTAGTCAGGACTCCATTTGAAGTGTTGTATAAAGATAAGTGCAAAAGAAGGACATTATATCACTATATGTATATACTACTTATATTTAATAAAATCATATTATAAACCTTCCTTTGAAGTGTAGTTGTTTCTCTTTAAAGGGTATCTGAACCTGAAGTCTTGCTCTTATTAAAAAAACGTGGAACGGCGATCATGCCGCTCCATCATTGAACCCCTCAGATGCCGCTTTCATCACTGATCGTAGCATCTGACATTAAAATTGAAGAGGGTTAATTGGTTAAAAAAAAATACATACTCATCCAATCATCCACAGTGACATGATAACTTCATCATGTCATTACGCTGGCCGTGTGTGATGATGTCATCACTGATTTCACTGACGTCACAGATTTTGCTTGATTTCTTCAATCAAGATGGCCGCAATGGCTTCTCTATGAGCAATGAGATGAGTGTGTATTTTTTTTTACCATCATTACTGGAAAAATAGTCAGAAATTTAGCTTCATAGTGAATTGAATGTTTCCTGAAATTCAGATCGAAGTTAATTAGTTTGACTTTGATTTGCTCAACACTATTTAGTCCCTAGACTAGATAAAGAGTGAAGACAGTGGTGGACCCTGAAAGCTGGAACCAAGTGGCAGTGAGCAGATTAGCAAGATTTAAAGCAGAAGGGAATCCTGGAGAACCTCTATAAACATTGCAGGTTGTTTATTTTTATATTTTTAAGCCAAAATGCAAAATAAAAATAATAATGGCTTCCATTTATACTTTTTGAAAACGGTGGGTTCACTGGTTTTAGTTAAAAACATAATAAACCATTTTTTAAAAACCTGCATGAAACTAGTGTATGTGAACCCAGTTTAAATTACCTTATATCTGAGGGTTAATCAAGGGAAACAGGGAATTTTCTAGGAATGCAAATTGATGGCCATCAATGCGTGATTGGTGGAGTTCAACATTCTCAACCACAGTAATCAGCACAAAGGAGGGTCTCAATGAAAATTCTGTAACAAGGTTCTGGACCTGAAATTTGCCACTTTTTTTGCGGACCGTATGCGGAGCTATTCATTTGAATGGGTCCGCAAAAAAAACAGAAGGTACTCCGTGTGCATTCCGTTTCCATATGTCCGTATTTCTGTTCCGCAAAAAAATAGAACATGTCCTAATATTGTCTGCTTTACGGACAAGGATAGGACTGTTTTATTAGGGGCCAGCTGTTCCATTTCGCAAAATACGGAATGCACACGGATGTCATCCGTATTTTTTGCGGATCCGTTTTTTCATATGGTCGTGTGCATCAGGCCTAACACTGATGTTTATTTAGCTGTAAAAACAACACCAGAATAATTACTTATTAGTTACAGTAGCAAAGAAGCAAAAAAAATAAAAAATAAAAATCCCATAGTCAACTAACATGCAGCTGCAAAAAACCCAAATGCAAAAAGTGCAAATGTGCAGAAAGCCACCACTAAAAAACTATAGAGGACATTTATCAAGTCTGCTATGCCAGTTCTATGGTATAAAAGTCATGCAAGTAATGCGCTCGTACAACATTTGGCGCATATTTTTGCAGCATTTGGTCTAATTTTGCTACATTTGGTGAACCTCAATACTTTTAGAAATGGAGTGAAAAGTAGTCCAGGATTTCATATTAGAACATCTTTATATCTCATGATGTGTGACACTAAAAAGTCGCAAAAAAGTTTCATCTCCTCTGAGGTACTTCTAAAGACATAGCCATACACCACATTGCACTTGCACCAAATATATTATTACTATGCACCATTTCATAATGCAAAGTGTATTAGATCTAAATTATGTGTTCTAATTATGTATGTAACGTGGATCAGTACAGGTGGCTCAGTGGTTAGCAGTGGTGCCTTGCAGTGCTGGGGTCCTAGGTGTGAATCTGACCAACGACAACATCTGCATGGAATTTGTATGTTCTCCTTGGGTTTCCTCTGGGTTCTCCGGTTTCCTCCCACACTCCAAAGACATACTGATAGGGAACTTAGATTGTAAGGTCCATTGAAGACAGCTTGATGCCAATATGTTTAAAGTGCTGCGGAATATAGCAGCGCTATAAAAATGCGTAAAATAAATAAAATCTCTAGTTTTGGACTAATCGAACTCCACAAAGTAGAATTTGTTCTGAATTTCAGTGAAAATTCCATTTGCCGCAAAGCCAAATTTCCTCATCCTTTGTGGTAGCAAATTTATTTTTCCTGAATGACGGTAAAAAACAAAACAAGAAACCATACTTACCTCATCTGTTTGAGTGCAAACAGCCGGCTGCTGCTATTTTGATTAACCCCTTGGTGCATTTGGACGTTACTGTATGTCCAAAATGCAAGTAAGTTGCGGCATTTGGACGTACAGTGAAGTCCAAACTGCTTACCGGGACTGTGATACTATAAAGTGTCACAGCCCCGGAGTCTCTGCTCTCCCGGAGAGCAGAGACCTCGGGGAAGCCAGCAAGGGACCAATCAGAGTGGTCCCTTGCCGGCAAGCTCTCCGATTGGTTAGTCTCTGCAGACTAACCAATCCAGCGCTTCATTGTTAAAATGAAGCTGGTTTAAGGCTGCGATCTCCACTCTGGAGATCGCAGCCTGAAACCAGGTAAGATTTCTCCTGTGCCCCCCGGTTGCCTCCTTCTGCCCCCTCCTGCACTGTATTATGTGATGTGATGGCAGCGGCTCAGGATCGGAGCTGCTGCCATCAGCAGAGAGTGTGAGCTGTACTCACACTCTGCTGCTACAGCTGAAATCGGTGCTGGCAGTAGCTGCCTGCAGCATCCATGGGGTTAAGAGGGAGGGAGTTCCCTCTCTCTGCCATCAGGCCACCGCTGCTGCAGTGGCAGCGGCCCGATGGTTACCATTGCAACCGGACACTTTACAAAAGCATCCTGGCTGCCATGTACCTAAGGCTGATTAGACCCTCAGGGTCTGATCAGCTTTAGTGTAGCACTGATACAGTGCATTGCAATAGATGACTATTGCAATGCACTGTATAGCCATCAAGCCCACTGGATCTTCAAGATCCAAATGGGTCTTCATAAATTTAAAAAAATTGTAAAAAGAAAGTATTTTTAATAAAAAGCTATACCAAAACAGCCATTTTTTGTCACCTTGCCTCACATAAAGTATAATAGCAGGCAATCAAAAAGGCGTATTTACCCCAAAATGGTACCAATCAAACCGTCATCTCGTCCCGCAAAAAATGAGCCCCAACCTGAGACAATCATCAGTATCTGATCAGTGGGAGAGTCAGCTCTCTGACTATGGAGACACTAAAACATGATTTTTTTTGTTTCAAAAATGATATTATTGTGTAAAACTTAAATAAATAAAAATAAGTATACATGTTAGGTATTGCCACGTCCGTAACAACCTGCTCTACAAAAATATCACATGATCTCTCCCCTCAGGTGAACACCGTATAAAATAAAAACTCTGTTCATCATAAAAAATTTAATACCAAGCGATTAAAAAAGCGTATGCCCCCAAAAATAGTACCAATCTAACCGTCATCGCATCCCGCAAAAAATGAGCCCCTACCTGAGACAATTGTCCAAAAAATAAAAAAACTACAGCTCTCTGAGTATTGAGACACTAAATCATGATTTTTTTGTGCTTCAAAAATATTGTGTAAAACTTAAAGGGATTCTGTCACCACGATTTTGACTATTAAGTTATTTATAGCACTGGATTCAGCTGACTATAAGCATCTCCAAAACGTTATTGTTATAGGGCATAAATGAAGATCTGATGTTAAAAATACCTTTTTTATCAACTGTCAATCTCTTACTTAAGGAGCCCAAGGGGATGTGCCAGCGAAGTTGGAGCCCGGCCACGGCGATTCAGTTGGAGCCCAGGACCGCCCACCTCATTAATATTCACTTCACTGCTTGAAGCAGTGAAGCTCCGGCACGGCTGTAATCCCGCGCAGGCGCAGTACATTAAGTGGTCTGCGCCGTGTGGTCTGCGGGCTACAGCTTCACAGGATGTACTGCGCCTGCGCGGGATTACAGCCGTGCCGGAGCTTCACTGCTTCAAGCAGTGAAGTGAATATTAATGAGGTGGGCGGTCCTGGGCTCCAACTGAATCGCCGTGGCCGGGCTCCAACTTCGCTGGCACATCCCCTTGGGCTCCTTAAGTAAGAGATTGACAGTTGATAAAAAAGGTATTTTTAACATCAGATCTTCATTTATGCCCTATAACAATAACGTTTTGGAGATGCTTATAGTCAGCTGAATCCAGTGCTATAAATAACTTAATAGTCAAAATCGTGGTGACAGACTCCCTTTAAATAAATAAAAAAAAGTATACATATTAGATATTGCCACGTCCGTAACGACCTGCTCTATAAAAATATCACACGATCTAACCTGTCAGATGAATGTTGTAAATAACAAAAAATAAAAACAATGCCAAAACTGCTAGTTTTTGTTACCTTGCCTCACAAAAAGTGTAATATAAAGCTACCAAAAATCATATGTACCCTAAACTAGTACTAACAAAACTGCCAACTTATCCCGTAGTTTCCACAATGGGGTCAGTTTTTTGGCGTTTCCTACTCTAGGGGTGGATCAAATGTGACATGGCAACTTAAAATTTTTCCAGTGAAATCTGCCCTGGCGTTCCTTTCCTTCTGCTCCCTGCCGTGTGCCTGTACAGCAGTTTACGATCACAAATGGGGCATTTCTGTAAACTACAGAATCAGGGTAATAATTATTGAGTTTTGTTTGGCAGTTAACCCTTGCTTTATTCTCGGAGTAAAATGATTTATATGGAAAATCTGCCAAAAAAGTGAAATCGGAAATTTTGGCTACATTTTCCTTTAATTCTTGTGGAACACCTAAAGGGTTAATAAGGGTACATTCACACGACCGTAGTTTTGGGTCCGCATCCGTTCCGCAATTTGCGGAACGGGTGCGGACCCATTCATTTCAATGGAGCCACAAAAGATGTGGACGGCACACAATGTGCTGTCCGCATCCGCAGGTCCGATCCGCGGCCCCGCAAAAAAGATAGAGCATGTCCTATTCTTGTCCGCAACCGCGGACAAGAATAGGCAGTTCTATCATAGGGCCGGCTACATTCACACAGCCGGTATCCGTGTTTTGCGGATCCGCAATTTGCGGACCGCAAAACACATACGGTCGTGTGAATGTAGCCTAACGTTTATAAAATCAGTTTTGAATACCTTGAGGATTGTAGTTTCTAAAATGGGGTCATTTTTGGGTGGTTTCTATGATGGAAGCCTCACAAAGTGACTTCACACCTGAACTGGTCCTTAAAAAGTGGGTTTTGGAAATTTTGTGAAAAATTTCAAGATTTGCTTCTAAATTTCTAAGCCTTCTAACATCCCAAAAAAATAAAATGTAATTTTCAAAATGATCCAAACCTGAAGTAGACACATGGGGAATGTAAAGTAATAACAATTTTTGGAGGTATTACTATGTATTTTAAAAGTAGAGATATTGACATTTGGAAATTTCTAAATTTTTGGTAAATTTGGTATTTTTTTATAAATAAGAATTAAATATTTTGACTCAAATTTGCCACTGTCATGAAGTACAATAAGTCACGAGAAAACAATCTCAGAATGGCCTGGACAAGTAAAAACAAAAAGAGATTGTGCGCGCCACATGTGCGGTTTCAGTAGGAAGAATCAAGGATAAAGAATAATAAATTCTGCTTACCCTTTGTAGTTGTGAGGAGCCACAACTACTATAGAAGGCTTGGCTGGTTATTATCAAACCGACCAGCTAAACGGATGGTATTTCCCTCACTGCTGCCGTGATCCACATGTACACAACGAAGTAGGTCCTCCGGTGTAAGTTAGGTATAAGTAGTAATAGGTATCAGATCACTTTGAGAGGCGCTGTGTAAGGACTTCTCATCATCAGAAATTAGATGAAGAGGTAGACGTTTATTGCAGTAATGTCAACGCGTTTCAGGGGATTCAATCCCCCTTCGTCAGGACAATATACAGAAAAAAAATGATGTGCAGCCGGTTTAAAAAGGGGTGCTCTTGGCGCCCAAAATAAGGGGAGGAGATAAAAAGAGGTGTGCACTAGAATGAGTGGCACCTCATTTACATAAGTAAACATGTACAGTTAATTCTTATTCACACCAAACGTGCTAGAGAGAACAAAAGTGCCCAAGAACATAAATAATATAAACAATGAGTCACAGGCATGACAATTAAGACAACGGATCACTTGGTCACAACATCTTATTTTTATTGTTATTCATGGAGCGAGTATTAGCTTGTTACATGCTGATTACAATAGTGCTATACAGGTTCTTGCACTCTTTTGACATAGTTCGGGTACTTAGTTTAAATATATCGTCGGTGGGGTAGTGGTACTTACAGTCGATGCGGCGTTCATGCTCCAGTGAGATGGCGCCGTAATCTCGCGATATGACGCGAGTAACGAGATTTCGAGCGATGATGTACTGGGACTAAGAGCCAGCCTATGTTAGAAGTAGTGCTCGCTTATTTAGGGTGATTATACCTAGTACATCACTAATCTACGGGGCTGAATTGCTACAAACATGCCTTTATAATTATAGGGGTTTGTATAGTTTATATATATCAGCTTATATCAGCTTCTTGAGAAGGAAAATAAGGGGACCTTATGTAATTAGTGGTTCCATATACGATCAAAAAGGCACCTTTATGTGCATATAGATAAAGAATGAGAATCACAATATCAAGGGTACTCGCAAAGAAGAGACTGGGGTGAAATAGAATAAAATAATATAAAAAATAATCGAAAAATCGACAGAAATGAAACAAAATAAATAAATCTGAGAATAAAATGAAAATAAATGGAATAAAAAAGTCTTATATACAATTGGCAGAGAGTGATCACTACATCTATCGTTATAATACTGTTTCGGATATTTCATTCAAGCCAAAAGGAGCTATAGTATTCAGTTGATAAATCCAAAAGACTTCTCTTTTTTGTAATAGGTCAAACCGATTGTATGGGTTTTGTGGAATGACGTCAATAGGTGTGATTTTTATTGGATGTTTTTGTTTGTCTGCAGTGGATGAGCAATGTCTTGATAAGCTGTGTTTACTATACTGGCGTTGTATATTATATCGATGTTGATTAAGTCGGCAGTGAAGGGCTTGTGTAGTGCGACCAACATACTGTAGGCCGCATGAGCATTCTATTAGGTAGATTACAAATGAGGACCTCCAAGGTAGTGTTTTCCGAAATACTGCCTGTACCACGAGCCACACAAGAAAGGCAGCGGGAGATTAGGGAGGTAAACAAGTGGCTCAAGAACTGGTGTAGGAAGGAGGGGTTTGGGTTCCTGGAGAACTGGGCCGACTTCTCTGTCGGCTACAGGCTCTACCGTAGGGATGGGCTGCACCTCAATGGGGAAGGGGCAGCTGTTTTGGGGGAGAAGATGGCTAGAAGGCTGGAGGAGTGTTTAAACTAGGGACTGGGGGGGAGGGTAACTACATAATAGGAGGGGAAGATAGTGCAGATAGAGACCTGGGGCAAGGTAATGGAACTGGGGGAGGAATGGAAGGAGGAACTAGAACAGATCAGAAGGAAAGGTGTAGGGTAAGAAATATACACCAACCTCTTAATTGTTTGTACACTAATGCCAGAAGCCTAGCTAATAAAACTGGTGAACTGGAATTAGTGATGTGTGAGGAGGACTATGACATAGTTGGAGTAACTGAGACATGGCTGGATGATAGCTATGACTGGGCAGTTAACGTACAGGGTTACAATCTTTTTAGAAAGGATCGTCAAAACCGGAGAGGGGGAGGGGTCTGCCTTTATGTAAAGTCATGCCTAAAGCCCACACTCCGGGAAGATATAAATGAGGGACATGAAGATGTGGAGTCACTGTGGGTAGAAATAAATGGAGCCAAAAACAATAATAAAATACTACTAGGGGTTTATTATAAACCACCCAATATATCAGAGACCACAGAAAATCTACTTCTAAATGAAATAGACGAGGCGGCAAATCATAATGAGGTCGTTATTATGGGGGACTTCAACTACCCAGATATAGACTGGGAAACTGAAACCTGTACATCTCATAAAGGAAACAGGTTCTTGGAAATAACCAAAGACAATTACCTTTCCCAACTGGTTCAGGACCCCACTAGAGGGACGGCCATACTGGACTTAGTATTAACCAATAGACCTGACAGAACAACAGATGTGCAGGTCGGGGGACACCTGGGAAACAGTGACCATAATATAATAACCTTCCAATTGTCATTCAAAAGAGCGTTTCTTCAGGGAGGAACAAAAATACCAAACTTCAAAAAAGCAAAACTTAGCCAACTAAGAGAGGCCATAGGCCTAACTAACTGGGACAAAGTCCTCAAAAATAAAAACACAGCCACAAAATGGGATATTTTTAAAAGCATCCTAATATCTAATTGTGAGAGGTACATACCATATAGGAATAAAATAATAAGAAACAAGAAAAAACCAATGTGGATAAATAGAACTGTAAAGAAAGCAATAAATGACAAAAAGAAAGCATTTAAATCACTAAAACAGGAGGGGAGTGAGGAAGCATTGAAAAACTATAAGGAAAAAAATAGAATATGTAAAAGACACATAAAAACAGCCAAACTAGAGACCGAGAGATTAATCGCCAAAGAGAGTAAAACTAACCCTAAAATGTTCTTCAATTATATAAATACTAAAAAGTATAAACCTGAAGGTGTGGGCCCCTTACAGAGTAATGAGGGGGGAGTAGCAGAGAGCGATGAGGAGAAAGCGAAGCTGCTAAATAACTTTTTCTCCACTGTATTCACTGAGGAAAATAAAATGTCAGATGAAATGCAGAGTATAAAAGTAAATTCCCCTTTAAAAGTGTCCTCTCTGACCCAGGAAGAGGTGCAGCAACGTCTTAAAAATATTAAAATAGACAAATCACCAGGACCGGATGGCATACACCCCCGTATCCTAAGAGAATTAAGTAATGTAATCGACAGACCCTTATTTCTGATATTTAAGGACTCTATACTGACGGGGAGTGTTCCACAGGATTGGCGCATAGCAAATGTGGTGCCAATATTCAAAAAGGGTCCAAAAACAGAGCCTGGAAACTATAGGCCGGTAAGTTTAACGTCTGTTGTGGGTAAACTGTTTGAAGGTTTTCTGAGAGATGCTATCTTGGAGTACCTCAATGAAAATAAGCAAATAACTCCATATCAGCATGGCTTCATGAGGGATCGGTCATGTCAAACCAATTTAATCAGTTTCTATGAGGAGGTAAGTTCTAGACTTGACCGCGGCGACTCAATGGATGTCGTATATTTGGACTTCTCCAAAGCGTTTGACACTGTACCACATAAAAGGTTAGTATACAAAATGAGAATGCTTGGCCTGGGAGAAAATGTCTGTATGTGGGTAAGTAACTGGCTTAGTGATAGAAAACAGAGGGTGGTTATTAACGGTACATACTCAGATTGGGTCACTGTCACTAGTGGGGTACCACAGGGGTCTGTATTGGGTCCTGTTCTTTTCAATATATTTATTAATGCTCTTGTAGAAAGCTTGCACAGTAAAATATCAATTTTTGCAGATGACACTAAACTGTGTAAAGTAATTAACACAGAAGAGGACAGTGCACTGCTACAGCAGGATCTGGACAGACTGGAGGCTTGGGCAGAAAAGTGGCAGATGAGGTTTAACACTGACAAATGTAAGGTTATGCATATGGGAAGGAATAATGCAAGTCACCAGTACATACTAAATGGTAAAGCATTGGGTAACTCTGACATGGAAAAGGACCTAGGAATTTTAGTGAACAGCAAACTAAGCTGCAGAAACCAGTGTCAGACAGCTGCTGCCAAGGCCAATAAGATAATGGGTTGCATCAAAAGAGGCATAGATGCCCGTGATGAGAACATAGTCCTGCCACTTTACAAATCACTAGTCAGACCACATATGGAGTACTGTGTACAGTTCTGGGCTCCTGTGAACAAGGCAGACATAGCAGAGCTGGAGAGGGTTCAGAGGAGGGCAACTAAAGTAATAACTGGAATGGGTGGACTACAGTACCCAGAAAGATTATCAAAATTAGGCTTATTCACTTTAGAAAAAAGACGACTGAGGGGAGATCTAATAACTATGTATAAATATATCAGAGGTCAGTACAGAGATCTCTCCCATCATCTATTTATCCCGAGGACAGTGACCATGACGAGGGGACATCCTCTGCGTCTGGAGGAAAGAAGGTTTGTACATAAACATAGAAGAGGATTCTTTACGGTAAGAGCAGTGAGACTATGGAACTCTCTGCCTGAGGAGGTGGTGATGGTAAGTTCACTAAGAGAGTTCAAGAAGGGCCTGGATGTATTTCTGGAGGGTAATAATATTACAGGTTATAGTTACTAGAGAGGGGTCGTTGATCCAGGGAGTTATTCTGATTGCCTGACTGGAGTCGGGAAGGAATTTTTCCCCCTAAAGTGAGGAAAATTGGCTTCTACCTCACAGGGTTTTTTGCCTTCCCCTGGATCAACTTGTAGGAAAACAGGCTGAACTGGATGGACAGATGTCTTTTTTCGGCCTTACAAACTATGTTACTATGTTACTATGTTACTATGATTGGCATGTAAGGTGGTGTTTAATCTGAAAGGTGGTGCCGTTTGATTTTGATTGGAAATAATCGACTTTGTGGGATATGGTATTACAGCAGAGACAACGGTTGTGGTGACATTTATAGCTTCCCATTTTCTGTAGTGATTTGTTTTGGTTTGGTAAAAGCGTTTTAAAGTTATCACCACATAAAGTGAGACATGTCAGATTTGCTAAAAATGGCCTGGTAATTAAGGCCAAAACAACCTGCAGCGTCAAGTGGTTAAAGATCCTGCTCGCAATCCTTTGAGCGGTGACATATAATGTCATAGTGATGTCATCATGGGCCATGTGAGATTTCATGCTGGATCTACAATTAAGATGGTGGCGTCCGGCAATCAAATGGATGATGGTAAGTATGATTTTATTCATTTTTATTTTTTTTATCTTACACTGTAATATTGGCTTCTGAGGGGTACAATGATGGGGAGCGGTGCAATCGCCGCTCTCTGTCATTGCACCCATTACTTACAAGGAAATACTAAGTAATTTGTAACAAAGCAAATTTTTTTGTACAATTTTTATGTAAAAATAAAACTTTTAAATACTTCGCTCATCTCTAAAAATCTCTGTCATATACTTGGTAGTGTGCTGTCAATGATGTATATTCTGCTATAATGTTACTGTATCCTTATACGATTATCACAGTACCATCATCATAATACTGTATGGAAGAATATTAATACACTATGTATAGCCATTTATTATGCTGTATCAAACAGTAACATGGGAGCAAGAGACTCTTTATTTCTAGGCCTTAAATTATGGATGCCAAAGAAAGATCACACTGAGCCTTCACGGCAGGACAGCACAGGGGACATGGGGAGGAAATGTTTTGCATCATTCATATTGTGAATAATTATTGCTCCTCTCATTGACTTCAGTGCCTACGCCTGTAACATTGCAGTGATATTTACATAAGATAAAAAGTACAATGTACATTTTGTTTTTGCCATTTAATTATTCATAACTAATTGAGAAAACTGTCAGGATCTTCTTCTCCACGTTGGCTTGTTTATTTGGGCAATACATTGAACTGACATCGTTTTAATTGTACTCACTCTGGTGAATAAAACATGGTTATCCAATTATATAAATTGTGGAAAACGTTGGAGAGGTCTAAACTGTAAGGAGTAATTGATAGAAATAAAATCAGCGTCTTATATAACTATTGGCCAGTATGCAAATTGAATGATTGGCAGACATCTTTTATTTTACCTTGCATTTCAAATTACATTACGGAATTAGTGGTTCAGGGTCCATGGGGTCTAATTATGCATCTGAAATCCTAGAGAAACAACGTTAGAAAAATGTTACTAAGGTTTCCCTGGAATACACTTAAAACATTATTTAAATAATACATCAATTCACCCTTTGGACCAATTTTGTGCAGTTGCTGCGCCGATGGATTAAATAGCTCCCACACCACATTATACTCACACTTGTACTTTCAATAACACAAGACTGAGTATGAAATATTTATTAATATATCGGTTATAAAAAATGCACAAGATGGAGTTAACGCATACAGAATGCACATGAAGCTCATGGTGGAACACTCTACTTTGGTCTGTGGTGAATCCAAATGATCATGTGTATTCCCTCCTTGGGAGCTGACATATTTTTTCCTGCATTGGCATCTATAGCCGACCCATTACAGCCAGTGACGTCACCGAACTCACTGCAGTGTGTTATGTAAATAAAAGAGCCCTTGCCCTGCGCGATCCAGCGCAGGGCAAGGGAGGGCATCAGAGCATGAGATGCTCCGATGCCCTGTTCAGGCGGGCTGCCTGGGTGAATATAAGGGTATGTCCGGGTTCAGCTCTGAACCCGGACAAACCCTTTAATCTAATATATAAAGCTGATTGTATGTATGTATGTATGTACAGTACAGACCAAAAGTTTGGACACACCTTCTCATTCAGAAGAGTTTTCTGTATTTTCATGACTATGAAAATTGTAGATTCACACTGAAGGCATCAAAATTATGAATTAACACATGTGGAATTATATACTTAACAAAAATGTGTGAAACAACTGAAAATATGTCTTATATTCTAGGTTCTTCAAAGTAGCCACCTTTTGCTTTGATTACTGCTTTGCACACTCTTGGCATTTTCTTGATGAGCTTCAAGAGGTAGTCACCTGAAATGGTATTCCAAAAGTCTTGAAGGAGTTCCCAGAGATGCTTAGCAGTTGTTGGCCCTTTTGCCTTCACTTTGCGGTCCAGCTCACCCCAAACCATCTCGATTGGGTTCAGGTCTGGTGACTGTGGAGGCAAGGTCATCTGGCGTAGCACCCCATCACTCTCCTTTTTTGTCAAATAGCCCTTACACAGCCTGGAGGTGTGTTTGGGGTCATTGTCCTGTTGATAAATAAATGATGGTCCAACTAAATGCAAACCGGATGGAATAGCATGCCGCTGCAAGATGCTGTGGTAGCCATGCTGGTTCAATATGCCTTCAATTTTGAATAAATCCCCAACAGTGTCACCAGCAAAGCACCCCCACACCATCACACCTCCTCCTCCATGCTTCACGGTGGGAACCAGGCATGTAGAGTCCATCCGTTCACCTTTTCTGCGTCGCACAAAGACACGGTGGTTAGAAACAAAGATCTCAAATTTGGACTCATCAGACCAAAGCACAGATTTCCACTGGTCTAATGTCCATTCCTTGTGTTCTTTAGCCCAAACAAGTCTCTTCTGCTTGTTGCCTGTCCTTAGCAGTGGTTTCCTAGCTATTTTACCATGAAGGCCTGCTGCACACAGTCTCCTCTTAACAGTTGTTGTAGAGATGTGTCTCCTGCTAGAACTCTGTGTGGCATTGACCTGGTCTCTAATCTGAGCTGCTGTTAACCTGCGATTTCTGAGGATGGTGACTCGGATGAACTTATCCTCCGCAGCAGAGGTGACCCTTGGTCTTCCTTTCCTGGGGCGTCCTCATGTGAGCCAGTTTCTTTGTAGTGCTTGATGGTTTTTGAGACTGCACTTGGGGACACTTTCAAAGTTTTCCCAATTTTTCGGACTGAATGACCTTCATTTCTTAAAGTAATGATGGCCACTCGTTTTCTTTACTTAGCTGCTTTTTTTTGCTCTTGCCATAATACAAATTCTAACAGTCTATTCAGTAGGACTATCAGCTATGTATCCACCTGACTTCTGCCCAACACAACTCATGGTCCCAACCCCATTTATAAGGCAAGAAATCCCACTTATTAAACCTGACAGGGCACACCTGTGAAGTGAAAACCATTTCAGGTGACTACCTCTTGAAGCTCATCAAGAGAATGCCAAGAGTGTGCAAAGCAGTAATCAAAGCAAAAGGTGGCTACTTTGAAGAACCTAGAATATAAGACATATTTTCAGTTGTTTCACACTTTTTTGTGACGGGAATTGAAAAAATGAAGGTAAAAATCACGTAGTGTCAGCTGTATGGGTGGGAGGGAGGATGACTTTCTCCCTGAAGCTCATGCTCAGACTGCACAGTGCTGCTGTCAGAATGAGCTATTCAAAAGGACATCCCTGTGTCCATCCAGGCCCTGCACCGGACGGAGGACAGGGTGTCTGAAAGCCATACTGTCCAGCCTAAAACCGGACCTCTGGCCACCCTAGGGGCAGGCTGCTGTCATGGTGGTCAGACGTCCGGTTTTAGGACGGACAGTCCTTTTTTTTGTCCTCCGTCCAGCACAGTGCCTGGACGGACGCAGGGATGTCCCCCTTTCAGTAGCTCACGCTCAGATAGCAGCGTTGTGTTAAGCGTGAGCAGCAACTGACTGAGGCTTCTCTCACTCCCCAGTCCAGTCATTAGAGCCAGCAGACATTGCTCCCTGTGGCTGACTTAGTGGAAGAGAAGCACCGGGCTGTCCCTAGCTCACCTTCAGGTCAGGAACTTCTTTTTCTCCTCAATGTCTTCATGGAGCCGGGATGTGTGGCTTCATGTTTAGGGGTGTGGCTTCACGGGGACCAGGGGCATGCCTTCACAGTTGGGGGTGTGACCGGTGAGGTGCAGCTTTCTGGGGTGAAGCAGTGGCCACCCTACCTGCTGTGGAGGTCACAGTTAAAGGGGCGGGCACTGTGGAGATTACTGTTAAGGGAGGACGAGACTGTGGAGGCCACTATTAAAGAGGCAGCGGGGTACTGTGACAGTCACTGTTATAGGGGCAGTCACTGTGAAGATCTCTGTCAAGGGGGCTAGGAATGGTGGAGGTCAGTTAAGGGGACTGTAACCTATGGTCACTGTTAAGGGGTGGGGCCCTCTGAAGGTCACTGTCAAGGGGGTGAGGTGCTGTGAAACTCACTGTTAAAGGGGCAGGCTGCTGTGAAGGTCAAAGTTAAGGGGGTAGGCTGCTATGAAGGTCCCATTTTAAGGAGATGAGGCACTATGGGGGGTCAGTGTTTAAGGAGGCGGGGTGCTGTAGAGGTCACTCTCTATATCTTTTAACTAAATGTTTTAATTAAATAGATGAAATATACCCAGGCGAAGCCGGGTCCTTCTGCTAGTAATTACAATAAGTAGAAAAGAGATGGCCTCGTGCTTCAAGCCTTATGCTTTCCAGCCTGTTTGTACAGCTTTCTCATAATTTGTAACTCATTAAGCTACTAGTCCCCTATAAATATTTTCTACAATAGGGCACCCCTTAGTATGACCACCTGTGCCCATGTTTGACTCTATGTATCATTTACATTATGATATACCATTATGGAAATTCCTAAGCTGTTCTACAAAATGGCACTTAGATACCAAATGCAGTATAATGTCTGATTCCAGGGTCTACAACGTTTTTAAATTAAGGGCAGAGTATAAAGTAAGCACAGAAACTCCAGTAAGACTTGGAGGCATGACATGTCCACTCCAAGGAGGAGATGGGTGAAGCACTATTTATTTAGTTATTTATTTTACTCACTTATATAATGTTGACATATTCCACAGTTCTTTTCAGACATTAGCACACTATTCCCAATGGAGCTCTCTAAGTTCCCTATCAGTATGTGGGAGGAAACTGGGGAAAACCCACACAAACACAGGGAGAACATACAGACTCCATGCAGATGTTGTCCTTGGTCAGATTCAAACTCAGGACCCAGCGCTGCAAGGCAACAGTGCTAACCACTGAGCCACCATGCTCTTCTCTTCCACTGGTCTGTCTGTGATGCCCAGTAGGTCCCCAGGGCTGTGCTCGGTGCTCCGCTGCTACAGGCAGTGGAATCCCAAGGTGGAGACTACCCTAATTACCTGCATGATAGACCAGCATTATAGAATAGCTTCAGGACTGTTGCCCACACCTTGAAGCTATCATTTTCACTTCTGTAGCACAGGAAAGAGATTGTCAGGATGGAAGCTGCAGAGCATGTACAAGCAATGTGCAGTTCCAATTACCCAGTGATCAACATAGAAAAAAAGGCTCAATAGCGCAAGCCCCACCTCTGCTGCAGGATTGTAGTGATGACTGCAGCTAGTAGACACAGAAGATATACAAAGAAAGGGAAGTAGGAGAAACATCTGACAAATGATTCAGAAAAAGGTAATGCAAAATGGCTAATTTTATGTAAGGGATTAATTTAACTATAATCATCAAGATGGGAATTCCCATTTAACGTTCCTCATGTTTAGTCCCATTTGTGATTATGCAAATTCAATACTATATGGCATCATGGTAGCAAAACCCTCCTGAGGTCACAACATCATGACCACGGAGTGGCCACAGGTAGTGAAATATACAGTGTACATCTCCCAGACATTATCTCAAATTTTTCTTGTTTTCCAAAGCTGGTAAGCTGGTATGCCACACATCTCAGGATATCTCTAACCTAGAGGAAAGGTAAAGAAGGGCACATCTATACCTGGATTCCTGCATTGTTTACTGATAACATGTGGTGTGATAGTTATCTGTCACAATTATAGACAAACACATCCTAATGGCCCCTTTAGACTGCACAATTTAGCAGAAGATGGTTGAGAAGGAAACGTTCTTTCACAACAATTGCCTGCTCGTCAGCGAAGAGACCTCTGCATTTATATGCAGTGATCCCCTCCACAGTATGGGGAGGAGCTGTTGCTAATGCCATTGCTTGTCCCCATACAGACTCATTGTTTGTCAGCACCAGAGGCTGTTTAGATGGTTCGATAGTCTGACGGCAAACGATTTAGATGCGACATAAAAAACTGTAATGGATCCGTGCTTTGTGTAGCAGGCAAGGTTTCTGAGATCCAAATTGTTCACTTATCACAGGAGCAAAGCTCACCGATGTTTCTCCTATCCAATAGAACCACTTCAAACAATCTCAACCAACCAGTAGTGGGAATCTCCATGCATCATGCATCCCTCAAAAAAATATTGACACAGCAGAGATCTACAAAAGCGGATTCCAAGACACTTAATTTTTTGACAGGACAGATTCATTGGTCAACACATAAAACATCAATCCCAATCGCCCAACCCAGGTTTCGCTCTGGATTTCTGGAGAGGTCGTTGATCCAGGGAGTTATTCTGATTGCCTGATTAGTGTCAGGAAGGAATTTGTTTCCCCGAAAATAAAATTGGCTTTCACCTTATGGGATTTTTTGCCTTCCTCTGGATCAATGTGCAGGATAACAGGCTGAATTGGATGGACAAACGTGTTTTTTTTCAACCCTATAAACTATGTAACTACAGTATGTTACTATGTTGTTTCAGGATTGCCTTTGTGTTCTTAGAGTGAGCTTAAAGGACACCTTCTCCCTGGTACAGTTATGACCAGGGCATCTGAGAGTGCTATAACTGTAAGGGGTTGTTCACATATCAGTTATTTGATCAGTTATTTCCATCAGTTATTGTGAGCCAAAGCCAGGTGCGGGTCAAAAACACAGAACAGGTGCAGATCTTTTCATTATACCTGATCTCTGTTTAGTGTCCACTCCTGGTTTTGGCTGACAATAACTGATGGAAATGACTGATCAAATAACTGATATGTGAACAACCCCTAAGCCACACGCTTCCTAGCCCAGGCCTTTTTCCCCTGGCTGAGATCAGGAAAGGTGATGGATACTAGTAATAAGTCTGAACCTGTACAAGGCTTCCAGGCTGATTACGAGTATACTCCAATGCTGGCCTACAGGTGGCAGCACTGCATTGGAATATACTGAATCTTGTATTCTTTAACGGATAAATATCCATTACAGAATACAAGTAGCAATATAATTATTGCTGTTTATAGTCGAGGGTGAGTTAAAAAAAAGTTAAAAAAAAAAAAAAGTTAAATAAAGTTCAAATCACCTCCTTTTTCCTAAAATAAAAAAACAAAAAAACAAAAATTAAACATCATGGCCATCACCACATCTGAAAATGCCCATACTAGTAAATAATAAATAAATAATAATATAAAAATATTATTTCCATATGGTAAATGGCATAACAGGAAAAATCAATGTAAATGGCTGATTCAACATTTTTTCGTCACTTCACCACCTCACGCCTCAATAAAAAATAATAAAAAAATAATAAAAAATAAAAAGTCAAACACATTCCAAAACTGTATCAATAAAAACGAAAGATTGTCACGCAAAAAATGATCCCTCACACAACTCCGTAGACATAACTATAAAAAAAATTATGGAGGGTCAGAATATGGCAATAAAAATAAAAAAATAATATTATAAAAGTAATAATCTCTTTCAAAAGTTTTTATTTTTGCAGAATTAAAACACAAAGAAACTATCTAAATTGGTATCATTGTAATCACACTAACCCAGAGAATGAAGGGCACAGGTCAGTTTTACTGCATAGGGAATGCCATGGCAGAAGTGCATTTTTTTACCCCATTTGGAATTTTTTTCCTGCTTTACACTACATTGTATGCAATAGTAAAAGCTGCTGTCAGAAAGTACAACTTACCCTGAAAAAAACATACGGCATTGTGAATGGAAAAATAAAAAAAAGTTATGGCTCTAGAAAGAGAGTAGAAAATGGAAAAAAAAGTGCAAGGTCTTGAAAGGGTTAATGGACAAAGCACCTTTGAAGCCCACACTTCCAATCTCATTTGCTAACTGAAACACCTTTTGTCAAATAGCTCTTGGAGAAGTCATTGACCTGTTCCTGACCGCCTTACGTATATACGTAGGCGGTCGGGACTCTAATCATGACACCTGCTTGCCCATGTTTTAAACCAGCAGGCACCCGGATCTAATCTGCTTCTGCTTCGCCAGCCTTTTGCTTCTGCTCCATAAATTGTGAGCCTCCAGTGGTACAGCAGCCTGAAACAACTGATCAGCGGGGGCGTTGGCCGTCTGACCCCCACGGATCTTATATTGATGACCTAGTCTGAGGATAGACCTTCAAAATCTGTGACCCAGAGAACTCCTTTAATTATTACAATTGTCTACTTTCTTTTATATATCATTATACAGAGATGTTCATCACTCACATTGGTCCCTGTCCCTCTCAGGGCTCACAATCTACAGTCCCAAAGAACCTATCAGAAGAAACCAAAATACCCAGACCAAAACCATGCAAACATACGGAGAACATACAAATCTATCTATCTATCTATCTATCTATCTATCTATCTATCTATCTATCTATCCATATATAGTGTGGTCTATCTATCTTATCTATCTATCTATCTATCTATCTATCTATCTATCTATCTATCTATCTATCCATATATAGTGTGGTCTATCTATCTATCTATCTATCTATCTATTATCTATCTATCCATATGCTATCTATCTATCCTATCTATCTTATCTATCTATCCTATCTAGTACTATTCTATCTCATCTATCCATTATCATAGGTCTATCTATCTATCTATCTATCTATCCATATATAGTGTGGTCTATCTAGCTATCTATCTATCTATCTATCTATCTATCTATCTATCTATCCTCCTTATAAAATATTCCACCAACAGTACCTCTCATCTTTCTGAAGGTGGTGCTGTTGAATTATAACACCACTTGTTTTCGCATTCCAGCAATAAACTGGTGATCAATGTGTTATCACTTTTGTCATTCTTGATTGAACTTTGAAGAACCAACCATATGGAAAGTATTTCTAATGCCTGACTTACCCTAAGCGACTTTAACAGCAAATGCTTTAATTATGTTATTATAATATATTTAAACACAGCCGTACGCCACCGCTAGGACTATTGCTGATAACATATTCTGCAGGATCCAGCATCATCATTTTCTATACCTCTACAATAATAAAGATCTGTTAATGTTATTATAATACCATACAGGTGTACTTGTATTTTCTGTATTTGCTGTAGTTTCTGTTCCATGTAATGAAAATACAATATATTCTCAGTAATTGCTGCTATATATTTACAGATACGTTTACATTGAAGATAAAAAGATACATTTGATTTTTCATCTCCTCAAATCTTTTCTTAAAATGATAAATTGATAGCTGAAATCAAGGTGGCAAGGTTTTTATTTCCTTTCGTGCCATATTAACAAAACATCACCGAGTACATTACAGGGTTGACTGAGCTGGAGTAAGCGAACATTTATTTTGAGGAGGGGGATGCACAAAGATGTGTAGCACGCTTTCTTTCAAGCATGAAGTCCTTTACACTCCATGAAGAATGTGTCAGTTACATTGCGGTGGTTTACAGTTTACTGTTAAATATAAAACCTGAAAAAAAATGCTGCCCATGGCCCCTTGGGGGTGCTATTGTTTTTTTTTGTTCTTATATCACTGAAATATGTCAGGAGACTGCATGACTGTGATTTCTCGGCTGCCTAACAATTTGCTTTTCTGAAGTTGTGTATTTTAAGCTTTAATACCTGAGCTATAATTTTCAGTAGTGATCTTCTATATTGATACATTTTACAGAGATTAATAAAAAATCTTAATTTTTTTGAGAGTACTAAGACCGGAATAATACATAGGGAGTTTAATGCTGTTTCGATGCTTCAGAGCAAGATGTATAACTTTTTCCTTTACATTCTTCCTTCTTTTTTGATCTATTGTGCATTATATTAAAAAATGACAACAAAAACAGTGTAGAAAAGAGACATTAAGAAAAAGAAATCATAAGCCAGAGAAAACTTTGGTTAACAATCACTGGGCCTGAGCATTGCACTTGTATTTCCCTACATATTGTACATCAACAAATGAGCTAGGACGCTTTAACTATAGGGTGAATGGTGAAGCTGAATGCTTCAATGTGGCAAATCATGTTTCCAAAAGTCAGCGCAAGTCAGCATTTAAAGGAGCTATCCCATGATTAAAGGGCTTATCCCATGATTATTGTATAAAATAAAAATCAGGCATTATAGTAGTACATGACAATCTCTTTCTAACAAAGCTAGAACCAGCCCTGTACCTCACATGGATCCAGAGATCTCCATAATCATTGCTATGCTAGATTTATATCAAGCTGACAGCTCATGGGGAGTCTCTTTTTTGCAGCACCTAAGGGGCGTGTCCATGTTCTCCCTATGACAGCTCAGGGGGCAGTTGAAAGATGAAACTGAGCATGTGCGGCCTTCTCATAGAGCAGGTCAAAGAAATTAGAAAAAGAACAAACAGCAGGTGGCGATACAGATACATTATACAGATACATGGTGTTTATACAGATACATTTTATTGAATAACTCAGTGGCTATACAAAAGTTTTAATTACATGTAATTACTAAAGAATTCAGATCCAGATGCTGCTTTGAAAACTGTAGAATATTTTTCATGAGACAACCCCTTTAATGTAAAAAATGAAAATCGTACATAACCTAGTACATGACAACCTCTTTCTAACAAAGCTAGAACCAGCCCTGTAAATTCCATCTACTCAGACGTCTCCACCCATTCATTGTTCCAATTGCTCTGCTAGATTTATTTCAGGCTGGCAGCTCAGGGGGCCATGTCCTTTCACAGAAGGAATTTTCTAGTGACAGTTGAAGGATGGAACTGAGCACTTTCAATAAACACGACAGAGAAATTAGAAAAAGATAGAACAGCAGGTGGCTTTATGCAGACAGATTTCAGTGAATAAGTCAGTAGCTATATGACATTTTTAATTACATGCAAATTGAAAAGTATTCATACCCAGGTGCTGGTTTTAAAACTGTAGAATATTATTTGTGGGACAACCCCTTTAACTGCAAGCCTACACTGCATACTACGTAATAATTGGCAGGATGGGTGCAGTCTGACATCAGGGGATAAAAAGGAAGAGGGCATCTGTCAACATTGTGCTCTAGTGGCATGGACATGCATACACTTTTTTTAACTTTGTACTTCCACCCACTGCCTAAAAAAAGCGGGTTTAGCACTGGTCGATGGGGTCATAGAGACAGGGAAGCAGGGCGGGTGATGTACCGGCATCTTGCTTGGGGCAAGCAAACAACCAATGTGATATGCCTGAGTGCAAGTCTGCCTCCGTGGGCTAAAATTGACTGGGAATATGGAGGAGTTCCAGCAAGATGACAAGATTCTGTACCATGCTGTTCAGGGCCCGGTCAACTAAAGAGGCAGGGTACATGGGAGGTATGTGCAAAAATGGCATGTTATTCATGGATACCAGAGACTGTACCAATACATGTCATAACTCATGTTATAATCGTACTTTAGATGTTACCTTCATTGCACGTCATCATGTGTTTATTTTTCCATATAGCAGCGTTTAAATTTTATATATTATTAGATTTATTCTACTATGGGTTGATTGAGGCTAACTGGCTTAGTATAGAGACAGTAGATGTGCTGTACTGTCCATCTCCATGCACCATCTGTAGTGGCAAATTTAGCACTGCTACACCTTCTTCATGTGTGCACCATAAATGGACTTTCTTTTTGGTACTTGGGATGGATTGGATCAGGGATGCTCAACCTGCGGCCCTCCAGCTAAAACTACAACACCCACCATTCCCTGCTGTAGGCTGTTAGCTGTAGGCTGTCTGGACAAGCTGGGAGTTGTAGTTTTGAAACAGCTGGAGGGCCGCAGGTTGGGCATCCCTGGATGAGATACACTGCATTCAGAAAGTCTTCAGACCCTTTCACTTTTTCACAATTTGTTATATAATTCATAAAATGCCAGTTTTCCCCCATCAATCTGCACTCAATACTCCATAATAAGAAAGTAAAAACAGAATTTTAGAAATGTTTGCTAATTTATTCAAAAGGAAAAACTAAAATTTTGCATGGACATAAGTATTCAGACCCTTTGCTATGAAATGCACCTTTGGGGGGCATCCCATTTCTCTTGATCATCTTTGAGATGTTTCTACATCTTAACTGGAGACCATCTGTGGTGAATTCAGTTGATTGGACATGATTTTGAAAGACACACACCTGTCTATATAAGGTCTCACAGCTGGCAATGCTTACCAGAGCAAAAACAAAGCCATAAGGAGACAAGAACTCCCTGTGGAGCTCAGAGATAGGATTTTGTGGAGACAAAATGGGCTTTATGGCAGACTGACCAGAAAGAAGCCTTTCCTCAGTAAAACAAAACACATGAAAGCCTGCCTTGAGTTTGCATTTGAGCACCTAAAGGACTTTCAGACTGTAATAAACACGATTTTCTGGTTTTATGAAACGAAGATAGAACTGTTTATCCTCAATTATCGTCACGTCTGGAGGAAACCAGGAACTGCTCATCACCTGCCCAATACCATCCCTACAGTGAAGCATGGTGGTGTCAGCATCATGTAGTGGGGGTGTTTTTCAGCGGCAGGAACAGGGAGACTGGTCAGGGTTGAGGGAAAGCTGAAGGAGCAAAGTACTGAGATAAGATTAAGAAGCCAAGTAATTAATATTTATATTAATTTCTGATATAACTCAAGCTAATTATTAGTTCTATAGCTGCAGAGATATGTATATGTATATATTGCAATGCATATACAGTATTGGTACGTATGTGTCATGGACATTCCTGCGACAGGTATCAGGAGGTCTGTCAGATTGGCAACCCTCTTCCTCCTACGCTTGGTGTGGAATATCCCCCCCACACCAGAGCGTGACATTATAAACTGCCCAAAATCGTCATTTTGTCCATTTTTGTGCAGACATGGACCCTATTACTGCACTGGCAGGACAGCTACAGGGTCTCTCTTTGGAAGTAGCTGACCTCCGCACGACCATCACCCAGATTCAGAGACCACAGGCTGTTGGTCCTGGGTGTGGTGGTTGCCAGGCTTGTCTGGAGCCTAAAGTCGCTCTCCCTGATAGATTCTCTGGGGGACTTGTTAACTTCATTTTGTTCAGGGCGGCGTGCAAATTGTACTCTAGGCTGCACCCTCATTCTTCTGGTAATGAGAAACAGAGAGTTGGTGTGGTGATCTCGTTGCTCAAGGGGGATGCACAGTTATGGGCCTTTTCTCTGCCGACCGGATCGCAGTCTCTCCAGTCGGTAGATGAATTTTTCAAGGCATTGGGGCTTATCTATGATGACCCGGATCGCATCTCCCTGGCCGAGACCAAGCTACGTGGCCTCTGTCAGGGTGAGTGCTCTGTTGAAATCTATTGCTCTGAGTTTCGGAGGTGGGCTACGGACACTGAATGGAACGATCCGGCTCTCCGTAGTCAGTTTTGTCAAGGATTATCTGAAAGGCTAAAGGACGCTTTGGCCTTTCATGAAACTCCGGTGTCTTTGGAAGCCGCTATGACTCTTGCTGTATGCATGGATAGACGCCTGAGAGAGAGAGATCTAGGGGCCCCCGCTCTCAGGACGATCACATAGTGTATTGTCTTCCTATGACACTTTGGGTGAAGATACTCCTGGGTTGATGTCTGGGAACGAACCCATGCAGTTAGGGGGAGCTTCTCCTGCTTCCACTTTTAAGCATTCTGTGAATAAAAAGGGAGTGTGTTTTTTTTCTGCGGACAGAAAGGACACTTTATCAACGCATGTCCATGCATTCAGTCTCTAAAAGAGAAAAAAGGAAAGGGGGCATTAAATTCCCATCTCACTCTTGGAAGGGTGGGTGGTGAGACAGAAAATGTGCATTTTTCATCCTGTAGTACCCATTTTCTCCTGACTGCCGAGGTGGCGCTAGAGTCAAAGGTTGTGAGAATTGACTTGTTTGTCGACAGCGGGGCAGGGGTGAACCTGATCGATGCTCAGTTTGTCCGTATGCATGGATTATCTCCGAGTGCATTAGAGAAGAAGATTTCTGTGTTTGTTATTGATTCTGCACCTGTATCTCAGAAGTGTTTGTCTCAGATGGTGCATGATATCAGATTAAGAGTGGGTGAATTTAATCAGGAAATAATTTCATGTTTTGTGTTGGAGGGTCTTTCTGCTCCTATGGTGCTGGGTTTCCCGTGGTTAAGCAAACACAATCCAACCATCGATTGGCATACTAGACAGATTGTGGATTGGGGTGATTATTGCGTTGACAATTGTCTTAATACATCTTTTTTTGCTTTAACCACTAAGACTTTACCCTCTTTTATATCTGATTTCGCTGATGTATTTTCTGAAGGGGGATGCCAGGATTTACCCCCACATCGGGAATACGATTGTCCTATCAATCTTATCCCTGGAGCAAAATTGTATAACCTTTCTGGACCTGAGAGAATTGCCATGAAAGAATATATTGCTGAGAGTATGGCTAAAGGACACATAAGACCTTCCAAATTTCCAGTGGCAGCAGGGTTTTTCTTTGTAAAGAAAAAGGACGGAACTCTTAGGCCGTGTCTGGATTTCCGTGAACTCAATCGAATTACTGTCCGTGATCCTTACCCCCTTCCTTTGATTCCTGATTTGTTTAACCAGATTGTTGATGCCAAGGTGTTCTCCAAGTTGGACTTAAGGGGGGCATATAATCTGGTCAGGATCAAGGAAGGGGATGAATGGAAGATGGCTTTTAACACTCCTGAGGGCCACTTTGAGAACCTGGTCATACCTTTTGGGTTGCCCAATGCTCCTGCTGTCTTCCAGCATTTTGTTAATGACATCTTTCATCATCTTGTGGGGAGGTTTGTAGTCGTGTATTTGGATGACATACTAATTTATTCTCCAGATATGGTGACACATCAGGATAATGTTAGACTGGTGTTGCAAATCTTAAGAGACAACAAATTGTACTCAAAATTAGAGAAATGTGTTTTTGCTGTACAAGAGGTGCAATTCTTAGGATACCTGCTGTCATCTTCAGGTTTTCATATGGATCCAGAGAAAGTCAGTGCTGTTTTGGACTGGGATCGACCTGAAAATTAGAAGGCTCTTATACGGTTTTTGGGGTTCACTATTACCGAAAATTTATCAAGAACTATTCGACAATAGTTAAACCCTTAACTGACATGACTAGGAAAGGGATGGATGTCTCAGTCTGGTCTGATGCAGCATTGCGAGCCTTTTCCGCTGTGAAGGAGTACTTTTCTTCTGCCCCTATATTGGTGCAGCCAGATGTGTCACAACCTTTCATTGTGGAGGTTGATGCATCCGAGGTGGGGGTAGGAGCAGTTTTGTCACAGGGTCCGTCACCAGGTAAATGGCGCCCATGTGCCTTTTTCTTGAAAAAAACTCTCTGCTGTGGAGAGAAATTACAATGTGGGTAACAGAGTTACAGGCCATTAAGTTGGCTTTTAAGGAATGGCGTCATTGGTTGGAAGGGGCGATTCACCCTATCACGGTATTCACTGATCACAAAAATCTGGCCTACCTGGAGTCGGCTAAACGACTTAACCTGAGGCAGGCCAGATGGTCTTTGTTCTTCACCAGATTCAATTTCATTGTCACATATCGTCCTGGGATTAAGAATGTCAAGGTGGATGATTTGTCATGTAGTTTTACCGGAGGTGGTGATTTTGAAGATCCGAGTCCTATTTTGTCAGAAGGGGTGGTGATATCCGCTCTTTACCCTGATCTTGAGGCTAAGGTGTTAGAGGCCCAGGAAGACGCACAGGAGTCTTGCCCCCCCCCTGGGAAATTGTTTGTTCCATCTGAATTGCATAATAAGGTGTTTGAGGAACATTACTGTACGGTGCTTGCGGGACACCCTGGGAGTAAATCCACTGTCGAACTCATCTCTCGTAGATTCTGGTGGCCAGGGCTGCGTAAGTGTGGTTAGGACTTTGTGTCGGCCTGCAGTGTCTGTGCACGCGCTAAGGTGACACATACTCGACCTTCTGGACCCCTACTTCCGTTGCCCATCCCGTCCAGACCATGGACTCATTTGTCTATGGACACGGATACAATTCTTCAATTTGCAGAACGGAACACTCATAAATAGAAATGTCTATTCCTGGCCGCAAAAAGAATACGGCATGTCCGCATCTGGAATGGAGCAATGGATGCGGACAGCACACGGAGTGCTGTCTGCATCTTTTGCGGGCCCATTGAAGTGAATGGGTCCGCATCCGAGCTGCAATATTATAGATATAATTATGCTAGATGTGACTTCTAGTTCTGCAGAGGTGTGATAGTATCTTCCTGGTACTGGAGAATATACAGTATCTGTTCATAATATGTGTGTCTTTCATATACAGTATTGGTACATAATAGGGGAGATATATCAAGGACTGGCGGATCTATCCGCTGGTCTTGATCTCCCTGCGCTGGCATGAAATGCGCCTGATTTGTTAAGAGGCAGAAGCCTCTTAACTATGGATGAGCGAACTTGTGTTTTCAAGTTCGGCGTACAAGGTTCGGGTTCACATGATCAAAGATTCCGTTATGGATTCCACTACCATGGACCATAACAGAATTCTTAGATAACCTGAACCTTGTATGCCGAATTTAAAACACAAGTTCGCTCATCCCTACTCTTAACAAATCAGGAGCATCTCTGCCCTGCTTTGCGCCAGAAACTGATTTCTACGCCAGCTAGAAATCAGCACCATTCAAAAAAATCGCAAATTATGGTGCACAGATGCCATGCGACTTTTTTACGCCACAATTGTGACATAAAGCATTAATAAATGTCCCCCAATGTGGCATTTATGAAAGCAGTTAAGTCAGTTTTGTGGCGTAAAAAAGTGATCCTCGCCACTTTTCAAAGTGGTCTATTTTTGAGAGCTAAAAGTGAGATTAGACCTGGACTATGGTACATTTACTGTCTGCAACACTTGAATTGTTTCAAAAAAGTCGCATTCTACGTCAGGCAGCCCCCTGGTGTATTTTTTAAGACTAAGTCATATAACACAGTAGGGGACATTTATCAATGTTTTTATGCCACAATTATGGCATAAAAAAGTCACACATTATGGCGCATGGCATCTGTGCACCGTAATTTGTGACTTTTTAAGCTTCTCGGCACTTTTATGTTGTGTCAAGAAAAAGGGGCATGGCTTTGCGTCACCACCACATTTACAACACCAGCCTGTAGCTGGTGTAGACTTCAGTTTCTGGTGTACAACAGGGCAGGGATGTGCCTGATTTCTTAAGAGGCTTCTGGATCTGCCAGTCTTGATATTTCTCTCCCAGTGTGTTGCACCAAATACATGAAAACTGTGCACCATTTTATAAATTTGGTGCAACCACACAATGTGAACCAGACTTAAAAGTGACATAAATCTCAAATGTGTATATCTTCTGTAGACATCTTCTAGTATAACACAACTATATCTCAAGTACAGAAGTGAGGAATATTTCTGCTTCTTATCTGTTTGTTTCTAAAATCAGGAATACCCTTTCCATTCCCATAAAATAGGCTTGTTATAGGCCTTTTGACTATAAAATAGGGCTTTGCCAGGGGTTAGTGGTTTAATTTATTGGATTTTTGCATCCCTCAGGCAAATAATTATGGCCCTAGTGTGTTATACCTATTATCATATACACTACAGGTGCATCTCAATAAATTAGAATATCATTGAAAAGTTAATTTATTTCAGTAATTCAATAAAAAAATAGAAACTCATATATTATATAGATTCAGTACACATAGAATAATCTATTTTAAGCATTTTTCTTTTAATGTTGAGGATTATGGCTTACAGCTAATGAAAACCCCAAAGTCTGTATCTCAGAAAGTATATTGTGAAAATGTTTAATATTGTAGACTCATGGTGTCCAACAGCTAATCAATACAAAACACCTGCAAATGCTTCCTAAACCTTTAAATGGTCCCTCAGTCTGGTTCAGTAGGATACATACTCATGGGGAAGACTGCTGACTTGACAGTTGTCCAGAAGACAGTCATTGACACCCTCCACAAGGAAGGTAAGGCACAAAAGGTCACTGCTAAAGAAGCTGGCTGTTCATGGAGTGCTGTATCCAAGCATATTGAAGGAAAGTTGAGTGGAAGGAAAATGTGTGGTAGAAAAAGGTGCACAAGCAATAGGGATAACTGTAGCCTTGAAAGGATTGTAAAAAAAAAAAAAAAAAAAAAAAAAAAAACCATTCAAGAATTTGGGTGAGATTCACAAGGGGTGGGCTGTGTCTGGAGTCAGTGCTTCAAGAGCTACCACACATAGACATATCCTGGACATGAGCTACAACTGTCACATGCTTTGGTCATCCAAGTACTGGACAATCCGAGGCCCGGAGACCCTACACTGGAGCGGCATAAGGGAACTCTCCTATGGTTTACAGTGGAGCGAGGCTGTGGCTTCCTTGCTGACTACAAAGATGGCAAGGAGTACTTTGAGGGCCGCAGGTCAGTGAAACGGCAGTATCTGCCCCAACTCCGTCACAGCCTATAGGTGGGGGATCAGGTGGAATATACCCCCATGGCATCCCTGAAAGGCCCCTTTGCTACCGGGGTTACCTTATTATCTAAGCC
This sequence comes from Rhinella marina, assembly GCA_900303285.1. Classification (NCBI taxonomy): domain Eukaryota; kingdom Metazoa; phylum Chordata; class Amphibia; order Anura; family Bufonidae; genus Rhinella; species Rhinella marina. The sequence continues at coordinate 175,513 of ONZH01000326.1, forward strand.
CCTGATACCTGCATCAGCAACACCAGAAGTTTGGCCGGAGGAACCACCAGGTGAAGGACGCGTGCGCTGCCTACAGGAGTTCACAGATGGCACCCTCCGTTTCAGTGAGAAGCCACAGCCGGAGCCTCTGATCCCTGGATTGCCACCACCACCACCATCACAGTTCTTTCAGCTGGGTCAGCTGTCAACATCATCATTTACTTTCCAGTCTATGGTGATCCACCAGTACCAACTGCCCTGGAAAATGAAGTCATCAGCAGCCAGGGGAGCTGGCGGTACTTCCCTAGGTGAAACCTCCCCTGAACAGCTGCAGCCAGAAGTCCTTACCCCTGCTGTCCCGGCAGGAGTATCCGGAAAAGTGAAGGCCCAAGTGGCTGCAGCGCTCACCAGTGTGACCACCTGGACCCGGTGACATCTGATTTCTGGCAGAAGAGGGTAGTGGAGCTCCATCATGGCAGCCAGCTTGGCCTATAGGAGGCAGGAGCGTCCTCTGTCATTCAGTAGCAGTTCCAGCGAGGAGGACTTCAGGTCCCTCATCTGAGGAACCCTTCTACTGGCTGTCAGTCTAGCTGATTTAAAAGACACCTTTGGAGGACCTATGGGAGCCACAACATGGACTGCACCTGATGGGTGAGAGCTAGTTGGCACTTGTTCTTAGTTTATGTTGTTTTTATTGCCCCCTGTTTGACTCTCCCCCAGATGGACACGGCTTGTCAGAACTCCCCCCATTCTGCAGAAAATTCCCAGTTGCGCCTAAGCGTGCCTATTTTCCTTTTTCCCCCCTTCTCAGGTTATTTGGGTTCTCTATTTGCTGATATTATATTATCCATGTGGATTACACGTTACCTGTTTGGATTACAAAATTACCTCACGTGGATTAAAATTGAATTTTCGACTGTGTTCCAGTGTTTTATGCTAAGCAGCCATAAGGAGAGATTCAAATGTATATCTGAGCCTATTATGCTTGCAAATGTGAAATTGATTGCACTAAAATGTTTGCATAATTATGTCTTTGCTGTATTTCTGCATATCAATAATGTTTTTACAGGTTCAGCAACGTTCAAGCACTTTAGCCCATTGTGTGTATTCTTTTTCAGGTACTGCAATGTGTTCTATTATGCACTTATTGTATGGTGTATTTTAGTAAATTATGCACTTAGCCGGATAGCTAGCACCTTACTTTTGTGGCTCATATGTACTGCCTCTAAAGACTGTACGCCACGGCCTAGCCTTGTGCGTGCGTGTGAATGACGCAATCGCTAGTCAATAGTACGCTAAGGATTTTTACGCACTTTGTACGCTAATGCTTACGTAGTGCATACTTTTAACAACGCTGACGGTATGTTCATAATTTGTGCAGGAATGTTCGCAAAACAACAATTATTTTTTAACACAAATTCAACCGAATAAATTTGTATTAAGCACGAATCTTGTCAAAAATTCGTCAATTATTCACAAAGCGAATTTTGGATGATTCGCTCATCTCTAATCAGAAGCATCTTACCTGGTCTAAGGAGGAAAACGACTGCTGCTCAGTGGTCCAAAGTCCTGTTTTCAGATGAAAGTAAATTTTGCATTTTGTTTGGTAATCTAGGTCCCGGAGTCTGGAGGAAGAGTTTAAAGGCAAACAATCCAAGTTGCTTGAGCTCCAGGGTGAAGTTTCCATAGTCAGTGATGGTTTGGGGAGCTATGTCATCTGCTGGTCTTGATCCACTGTGTTATATCAAGTCCAAAGTTAGCACAGCCGTCTACCAGTAAATTTTAGAGCACTTCATGCTTCCCTCTGCTGACAAGCTTTATGGAGATGCTGGTTTAATTTTCCAGCAGGACTTGGCACCTGCCCACACTGCCAAAAGTACCAGTACCTGGCTTAATAACCACGGTAACACTGTGCTTGGTTGGCCAAAAAACCTACCTGACCAAAACCCCATAGAAAATCTATGGGATATTGTCAAGAAGATGAGAGACACCAGACCCAATAATGCAGACGAGTTGAAGGCTGCTATCAAAGCAACCTGGGCTTCCATAACACCTCAGCAGTGCCACAGGCTGATCGCCTCCATGCCACGCTGCATTGATGCAGTAATTCACGCAAAAGGAGCCCCAACCAATTAGTGAGTGCATCTACTGTACATACTTTTTAATAGGCCAACATTTTTTTGTAATTGGTCTAAAATAATAATCTAATTTTCTGAGATACTAACTTTTGGGTTTTTATTAGCTGCAAGCCATAGTCATCAAGATTAATAGAAATAAACACTTGAAATAGATCACTGTGTGAAATAAATGTATAGAATATGAGTTTCACTTTTTGAATTGAATTGCTAAAAGAAATTATACACTGATATTCCAATTTATTAGGATGCACCTGTATGAAGCAGAAACATGGTATCTCACCTCTGACTTTTGTTTTTATTTAAGGTGACTAATATCCATTGAGATGGTGAATTGTGACTTATGCCATTGTAAACTGCAAGAAAAGAATCAGAAGCCAGGTAATTAATATTTCTGTTAGTTAGTGATATATCTCAGGCTGGATATGAGTTCTAGATGTGCAGGGGTATTATAGTACTTTCCTAATATGCAATATACAGTGCATGCGGAAAGTCTTCAGACTCAGACCCTTTCAATTTTTTCACATTTTGTTAGGCTTGTACTAAAATAAAAAACGTTGCCCATAAACCACTTGTTAGAAGGTGAACCTTCAGCCCAGTCTGAGGTCTAGAGCCCTATGGATCAGGTTTTAATTAAGAATATCTCTGTACTTTGCTTCATTCAACTTTCCATTAACAATGACCAGTCTCCCTGTCCCAGCCACTACAAGATACCTCCACAAAATAATACTGCCACCATCATGTTTCCCTCTATGGATGCTATTGTGCAGTGTCTGGTTTCCTCCAAATATGACACTTATAATTAAAGGGGTTCTCTGAGTTATCAATATCAGATCGGCGGGGGTCCGACACCTGGCACCCCCGCCGATCAGCTGTTTGAAGAGGAGGCGCGCGCTGTATCAGCGCTGCCTCCTTTTCACTGTTTACATGCTGGCCGACAATGGGGTAGTGGTGAGTAGGTGTAATTACACCTCACCGCCCCATTCATTTCTATGGGAAGAATCGCTTCCATAGACTTGTATATACGGAGTGCGCCTCCTCTTTAAACAGCTGATCGGCGGGGGTCCAACGCCTGCCGATCTGATATTGATGACCTATCCTGAGGATATATAACTCGGAGAACCCCTTTAATTCTAAGTGTCTGTGCTCTTGGAAACTTTCAGTGAAGCAAACATTTATTGTACCCTTCTCCAGATCTGTGCCTCCACAAGTTTATTTCTCTCATCTCTACAGTATACATATATATATATATATATATATATATATATATATACAGTACAGACCAAAAGTTTGGACACACCTTCTCATTCAAAGAGTTTTCTGTGTTTTCATGACTATGAAAATTGTAGATTCACACTGAAGGCATCAAAACTATGAATTAACACATGTGGAATTATATACTTAACAAAAAAGTGTGAAACAACTGAAAATATGTCTTATATTCTAGGTTCTTCAAAGTAGCCACCTTTTGCTTTGATCACTGCTTTGCACACTCTTGGCATTCACAGGTGTGCCCTGTCAGGTAAGTGGGATTTCTTGCCTTATACATGGGGTTGGGACCATGAGTTGTGTTGGGCAGAAGTCAGGTGGATACACAGCTGATAGTCCTACTGAATAGACTGTTAGAATTTGTATTATGGCAAGAAAAAAGCAGCTAAGTAAAGAAAAATGAGTGGCCATCATTACTTTAAGAAATGAGGGTCAGTCAGTCAGAAATATTGGGAAAACTTTGAAAGTGTCCCCAAGTGCAGTCGCAAAAACCATCAAGCGCTACAAAGAAACTGGCTCACATGAGGACCGCCCCAGGAAAGGAAGACCAAGAGTCACCTCTGCTGCGGAGGATAAGTTCATCCAAGTCACCAGCCTCAGAAATCGCAGGTTAACAGCAGCTCAGATTAGAGACCAGGTCAATGCCACACAGAGTTCTAACAGCAGACACATCTCTACAACAACTGTTTTACCGTGGCCTTCAGCAGGCCTTCACGGTAAAATAGCTGCTAGGAAACCACTGCTAAGGACAGGCAACAAGCAGAAGAGACTTGATTGGGCTAAAGAACACAAGGAATGGACATTAGACCAGTGGAAATCTGTGCTTTGGTCTGATGAGTCCAAATTTGAGATCTTTGTTTCTAACCACTGTGTCTTTGTGCGACGCAGAAAAGGTGAACGGATGGACTCTACATGCCTGGTTCCCACCGTGAAGCATGGAGGAGGAGGTGTGATGGTGTGGGGGTGCTTTGCTGGTGACACTGTTGGGGATTTATTCAAAATTGAAGGCATACTGAACCAACATGGCTACCACAGCATCTTGCAGCGGCATGCTATTCCATCCGGTTTGCGTTTAGTTGGACCATCATTTATTTATCAACAGGTCAATGACCCCAAACACACCTCCAGGCTGTGTAAGGGCTATTTGACCAAGAAGCAGAGTGATGGGGTGCTACGCCTCCACAGTCACCAGACCTGAACCCAATCGAGATGGTTTGGGGTGAGCTGGACCGCAGAGTGAAGGCAAAAGGGCCAACAAGTGCTAAGCATCTCTGGGAACTCCTTCAAGACTGTTGGAATACCATTTCAGGTGACTACCTTTTGAAGCTCATCAAGAGAATGCCAAGAGTGTGCAAAGCAGTAATCAAAGCAAAAGGTGGCTACTTTGAAGAACCTAGAATATAAGACATATTTTCCGTTGTTTCACACTTTTTTGTTAAGTATATAATTCCACATGTGTTAATTCATAGTTTTGATGCCTTCAGTGTGAATCTAAAATTGTCATAGTCATGAAAATACAGAAAACTCTTTGAATGAGAAGGTGTGTCCAAACTTTTGGTCTGTACTGTATATATATATATATATATATATATATATATATATATATATGTATAATTTATGGGAAAACATTCAGTATGATTTGTATTTTAAACTTCTGCTTGTCCAATAGTGGTCGTACTTAGCGACTGACAGCTATAAAATACAATAATAAAGTTATACTAAATGTTATACTAAATGTATGTATCAAATCGTTCAGTTCCTCCTGCTCTATAACATGCTACCTGCAATTTAGAAAGCATGTTCATGCTCACAGGTTCAATCTCCATGCAAAAACTTAAAAATCTTTTGGACAGAATTATGGTGCTCTGCTTGCCTGCAAAAATTAACATGATTGAAGCCAGTATTGAGATACTCGCTCTCCCCAACTTCAGTAGGATACAGCTGAAGTTTAAGCTGACCACAGCAATAGAGAAGCACTGTTATGAGTCACAAGTAAGTATTGGAAATATGCAGCTATGACATAGAGCACACAAGAAGACTTTGCTGACACTTGTCTGCATCATGGCTTACATTCATATCAGAAACTATTGCTCCTAGACCCAAAAATGTCACCAAGTGGCCTTTAATTAATTGTAATGGGAGCCTTTCTGTGTTCAGCCAAGGTTTCTGTCGCTTTGATAACAGGCATAGCTACAGTATGTATTCTGTACTACGGTGATGGAAACCTTGATGGAGTTCCCAAATGGAGACCTGAATGCAGATGTGAAACTAGATTAATGATATGATACCCATGTAGTGCTGTCATGCAGTCCAGACATTTGTATAGAAAATATTCCAACTCCTGCTACTGGGTGACCACAGACATTGTGCATATTACATGTATAGGCAGAGTGGTCACCAATACACGAAGACATTCAGAGCCAGGGAGAAGGAAGTATCCGAATATCTACAAGAAGGATCTGACAGTTAGATGCACAGCAGCAGGAGGCAAGATATGTTATTGTCTTTAGATTACAGAAATGTGGAAGCAAGTAGAATTTACTCTGGGGAGAAGTGTTTGGTGAAAATTCAAAGAAGATATCTTTTATAGCTTTTCAATGCTTTTATGGTAAATGAATTTCATGAATACAATATAAGTAGGAAATCCAATTTAAGCAAACACCTAGTAACATCTACACTGTTGGGCTCCCTAGAGCAACTCAGTAGTGTGGATGATCAACAATATTCTTGAAGAATTGCAGGATGTCTTCCTTTTCCTTCAGCGTAATACTCTAATCTTCCTATTCTAGCCATGCACATGTTTTGTAAATAGATTTCAATGTATCCATTGTATTCAATGATTTGCTGCATGGACAGGTGTGTAAGGAATCACAAGCACATCTATGCTCAAGACCTCAGACCATTTGTTTATTAGAAATATTCAGTACTTTGTGTGTCTAAATTTAAAAAAAGAAAAAAAGAAAAAAAAATTCTAAGAACTGGAGAACCAATTTAACAGGATAAAATCTCTTTTATTCTGCTGGTTAACCTGGTTGATTGTAAAGTGCCACAGAATATTTTGCCACTATATGTAAGATCAATATTTATTAATATTGTATAAACATTAATAAATGTTCAAGGCAAATGTCTTTGGCCATATATGGGGACAATTTCCAAATAATTAACTTTCTATCTCTCCCTCTGCCTATTAGGCGCCATGGACACTACCATAGTTTTGGACCATGTCCGATCCGCATTTTTAGTAGATTGCACGCAGACCCACTTGTTTCTATTGGTCTACAAAAAATGCCGAAAGCACAGGGATGTCATCCTTGTGCTGTCCACATCTGTGTGGCCATTCTCCAAATTACAGAACATGCCCCATTCTTGTCCATTTTGTGGAAAAGAATAGGCATTTCTACTGATGGGAGTGAGAAAATTGCGGCATGCACACGGCTGATATCAATATTTTGAATAAGGTCTTATCTTTACAAATTTTTCAAATGCTAAAATATGAACACACAACCCTGTTGGGGGTCGGTGATAATTCAATTTGATATCATTTAGACACACTAAAGATTACATTTATGGCTAGTCATACATCAAACATCTATCCCAGATGCCACACATAAGATAATTGTTTGCAATCCAGTTTTCCCTGGAACATACATATGCTAATCGAAAGATGGTAGTCTGCATGTCAAGTCGCATGGCGAGAAGGAGATAAGGATCTGCTGTAATTAAACTCGAACATGCTGATCCTTGAAAGTAAGTATCAGAGGACAGTCCAGATGCCCACATACACAGATTGTTAGCAGATTCCACATACATTTTCAAAATGGTCTTAAAGGGGTCATCCCATGACAACTTTTTCTCTATTCAGATAACAGGGGATCAACTGATATGCAATGTTCTGACTGCTGGTTCCTTGACAATCACTAGAATGGGGTCTGCGTTCCCCAGTTTGCATGCATGTCTGCTATTCCTTTCAGCTCTATGAGACTGTGGAGATAGCCACGGGCAGTTGTACTTGGCTGTTTCCAGCAGCTTTGCAAAGTTGGATGGAATGGTATATATATGAGCAGAATGACACAGGTCCAGCTTCATCAGAGATGATCACCATCAGTCCAGCTTCTGTTATCACCATGGTGAGCTACATTTGACTATACATTTTCTCTACAGCAATCATTGTTAATTATTTAAAATGAGTCAGGGAGTAGGAAGCAGGAATAAAGTAATGCACTTTATTACCTGACCTTTCAATTTGCAAGTGCATTGGGGCAATGTTGGTCATAGTAGATAATACAGTGGATAAAAGAGTTAAAGGGGTTGTCCAGGCTTTTACTGTTGATGACCTATCCTCAGGATATGTCATCTATATCAGATCAGCGGGGGTCCGATACTTGGCACCCATGCAGATCAGCTGTATGAAGAGATGGCGTGCTCAGTTCGTATGTACCATTTCCCTTCTCTCTTTCTGTCTGCTGCTGTCTATGGCAAAAACTATAGACAGCAGTGGTGGACAGGAAGAGAGAAGGGTGATGGCACGTGCGCACAGAGTGTGCCGTCTCCTTATACAGCTGATCGGCGAGGGTGCCAGGTGTCGGACCCCCGCCAATCTGATATTGTAGATGACATATCCTGAGCATACGTCATCAACAGTAAAAGCCCGGACAACCCCTTTAACGCTGTGGCATTATTAGAGCTTACCTAAACATGTTTTCTTTTGTGTTCACCGTCATCACCTCCATATACCTAAGAGTATTTCATTACCCCACTATTCCTACACCAAAAAGCTATTTATCTCACCATCCCTTCTATCCTCTAACCTGTCTGCTTCTACTAAACTCCTCCTAAATGCTCAAACCTTCTCACCTAAACAAACTGAGCCACCTCATGCCTTATCCTACTCTGCTATGGCTCTCTTTTCTTCTCCTTACTGCTGGAGACATATCTCCTAATCCTGGCCCCACTCATCTAATCCCCATCTCCCTTCTATCACAGAACCCCTAAAACTAACAGAAACATGGCTGACACACACAGACACTGCTTCCCCTGCCACACTATTCTAAGGGATACTTCAGTTTACTCACACTTCCCACCCAGACAGACATGGTAGTGGTGTAGGCCTCCTCATATCAGGTAACTGTATCTTCTAACCATCTGCACCCTTCAACAACCTCATCTCTTTCAAAGTCCACTCCGCCCGCATCTACTCTCCTCCATCCTTTAACCACTTCCAGTCTGCCCATTGATTATAAACGTCCTGGTAGTGGATCTCTATCTCTGAATGGACGTTTTAAAACGTCCTTGAGCTTTGCCCCCTGTGTGCAGCACCTGTACATAGAAGCTCTGTGACTCAGCTGCCTCCTGACAGCCAAGAACATGGAGCTTTAAACTGAGACCTTTTTTCCTGGTCTCCAGGCTTTTGATCACTCTGAAAAGCTGTCAAAACCATCACAAATGCTTGTACTATCTCCCTCTCATTACTGCCGGTCACAGAGCAGTTTACAACCACATAAGGGGTGTTTCTGCAAACTTCAGAATCAGGAAGATAAATATTCAGGTTTGATTTGCGGTTTATCCTTGCTATCTTATAGGAAAAATGAATTAGAAATTGAAAATCTGCAAAAAAAATATATTTATTTTTAAATTTCACCTTCCTTCTGTTTTAATTCTTGTGGGAAATCTAAAGGGTTAACAAACTTTGTAAAAATCAGTTTGGATTACATTGGGGGCTGTAGTTTCTAAAATATGTTCATTTATGGGGAGTTTCTATTATTTAAGCCCCTCAAAGTCACTTTAGAACTGCAAAGGTCCTTTAAAATTAACTATTAGAAATTTTCATGAAAATCTTAAAAATTACATCTAAAATTCGAAGCCTTCTAACATCCTCAAAAAATAAAATTACATTTCCAAAATTATGCCAACATAAAGTGGACATATGGTGAATGTTCATTAATAACAATTTTATTAGATATCCCTATGCAACTTAAAAGCAGAGAAATTAATATTTAAAAAATTGTGATTTTTTTCAAAATTTTCAGTAAATTTTGGATTTTTTTTATAAATAAAAGTAAAATATATTGACTCAAATTTACTATTAACACAAAGTACAATGTGTCACAAGAAAACAATCTCAGAATGGCTTGGATAAGTAAAAGCGTTCCAAAGTTATTACCACATGAAGTGACACATGTCAGATTTGCAAAATTAGGCCTGGTCAGGAAGGGGGTAAATGGCCTGGATGGGAAGTGGTTAATTAGCCATCATCTACCGTCCACCAAGCCCTACTAATGCCTTTTTCAACCATTTCAATACCTGGCTTCTACATTTCCTCTCCTCAGACATCCCCACCATTATCATAGGGGATTTCAACATCTCTATTGACATACACAACTCAACTGTCTCCAAATTCCTATCTCTTACTGCCTCCTTTGGACTCAAACAATGGTCCTCAAAAGCTACCCACAGAGATGGACACGCTAGACCTTATCTTCACCCGCCTATGCTCCCTATCTAATCCCTCAGTCTCTCCTCTCCCACTCTCAGACCACAATGTTCTTTGGTTCACAACCACTCTCTCCTCAACTGCCCCGCCAGTCAATAAACTAGCACACCCTCGCAGAAACCTCCAGCACCTCTCCATTCACACACTCTCTGAATCTCTCTCACTGCTGTCCACCATATCTTTCCTTCATGACGCTGACACAGCTGCTGCTTTCTATCACACCACAATTACTTCAGCCCTTGACTCAGTCACCCCTTTCACGCACACTAGAAGCTGGCAAATCAATTGACAATCTTGGAACAATCACCAGAGACAAAAAAACTTCCAGAGTTGCAGAACGACGCTGGAAGAAAACTCCCTCTAAAGAAGACTTCTTTTTATACAAACAAGCTGTACTTAAATTCAAATCTGCACTCACCTCTTCTAAACACGGCTACTTCAATACTCTCATATCATCTCTTTTCCACAACCGCAAACAACTGTTTGTAACACCTTTAATTCTCTACTCTATTCCCCGGTGCCCTCTCCCATATCCCTCATTTTAGCTGTACACTTTGCTTCATATTTCAAAGATAAACTCAACAAAATCCATGAAAGCTCCAAACAACTTCCACTACCCCCTTACACAGTTGCCCAGTGCATAACCCAGTTTACCACTGTCACTGAAGAAAAGCTCTCCACTTTAATCACCACCTGTGCCTTTAGCCCATTCCGTCCCACCTCATCACCAACTATAGTTATCCCTGCCCCAACACTAACCACTGTCATCTTCCCTTCCTATTTTAAGCATGAAGCCCTCCAGGGACATATCCTCTTTATCCAGCTATCGTCCCATCTCAACACTACCATTCATATCAAAACCTCTAGAACAACATGCCCATCTCGAACTGTCCTCGCACCTCTCAGCCACCTAACTTTTTGAACAGCTGCAATCCGACTTCAGATCCAATCACTCCACAGAAACTGCCCTAACCAAAGTCACCAACTATCTGCTAATTTCCAAAGCTAAATGTCATTACTCTGTGCTTCTCCTCCTTGACCTGTCCTCTGCCTTTGATACTGTTGACCACTCTCTCCTTTTACAACCCTCTCTTACCTCAACATCAAAGACCTGGTTCTCTCCTGGATCTCCTTGTACCTCACCAACAGAACCTTTAGCATTTCCCTTTCATACCCCACCTTCTCATCATGCCCCCTCTCTTTTACTGTTCCTCAAAGCTCTGTCCTGGGTCCCCTACTTTTCTCCATTTATATATTCATCCTGGAACAGCTTATAGAGTCCCATGGCTTAAAAATACCACCTCTATGCTGATGGCTCAAATCTACCTCTCTGGCCAACATATCACTTCCCTGCTATCCATTATTTCAGCATGTCTGTTGGTTATATCTTCATTCTTCTCCTCCTGCTTCCTAAAACTCAACATGGAGAAAACAAAACTCATTATATTTATCCCAATGTCACTCAGCCCCCCTACCTGATCTGTCCATGACAGTTAATAGCACAATGCTTTCTCCGGTCTCACAGGTCCACTGCCTGGGGATAACATTTGATTCTGCCCTGTCCTTTAAATCACATCCAAACCCTCGGCTCCACCTACCGCTTTCTACTCAGGAACATCTCTCGTACTCTCCCCTTCCTCACCTCTGAGTCAACTAAAATGCTAGTGCATGCTCTCGTCATCTTCTGCTTTGACTACTGCCTGCAACATTCTCCTCTGTGGCCTCCCATCTAGCACTCTTGCTCCCTTTCAAACTATTCTCAACTCTGCTGCCCAGTTAATTTACCTCTCTCCTCGTTTCTCCCCTGCCTCCCCCCTCTGCCAATCCCGTTACTGGCTTCCCTTTGCCAGTGAATTCAGTTTAAAATACTCAGTACCACATATAAGGCCATCCACAAGCTGTCCCTTTTTTACATCTCTGGCCTGCTTTCCCGATACATTGCCACACATAATGTCTGATCCTCACAGGACCTACTTCTCTGTTTTCTTCTCATCTGTTCTTAACACAATCAACTACAAGATTTCTCATGTGCCTCTCCCCTACTCTGGAACTTATTACCCCAGCACATCAGACTCTCCCCCAACATCCAAACCTTCAAAAGTAACCTGAACCCACCTCTTCTGAAAAGCCTACCACCTGCAATAAGCATGCTGCCACCACACAGCTAGATGATCAGCCTTTACCCTCACCTACTGTGCTCTTCCCCCTTCTATAGTAGATTGAAAGTTCTTTTGGGCAGGTTCCTCTCCCCTTCTGTACCAATCTGTTAATAGTTTCTTGTTTATTGTATTTATATATTATGTATGTGTAATGACCCTAAGGTACAGTGCAATGGAATTAACCCTTAGGATACCAGCGCCGTACATGTACGGCACTGGAAGCCGGGACAAAAATCCCAGCGCCATACTGTTACAGCGCTCTGATCGGGCAGGCGCAGGAGCTGCGCTCGCCCGATCAGCTACAGGGGTCCGGCAGTGGCCGATAGCTGGACCCCTGCTGTATGCACTGGCATCGGTGAAAACACCGATGCCGGTGCATTAACCCTCGCACTGCCGCGGTCAGCGCTGACCACGGCACGTGCGGGTATCCTAAGGGGTTGCGATCCCCATCGGGTTGCCGCGCTTCTGTGACGGGGACCCAATGGCAGGGAAGGCAGCCCGATACCTTGCTTAGGCATCGGGCTGCCTTCTACGGAAGCCTGTGAGATCCAGCCCCCTTGATCTCACAGGCAGGATGCTGTAAGTGTATTACACTGGTAATACACTTACAGTCAATGCATTACAATACAGAAGTATTGTAATGCATTGTGCAGGGGATCAGACCCCCAAAAGTCGAAGTTCCAGACTGGGACAACAAATAAAGTGAAAAAAGAAGTTAAAAAAATAAAGTTTTACAAAAAAATTAAAGTTTCAAGTAAAAAAAAAAAAAGCGTCCATTTCCCAAAATAAAGTAAAAAAAAATTGTAAAAAATAGGAAAAAAAATAAAAGTAGGCATATTAGCTATTGATGTGTCCGTATTGACTGGCTCTATAAAAATATCACATGACCCACCCCGCTAGATGATCGCCGTAAAAAATAAAAACAGTGTAAAAAAAGACATTTTCTGGTCACTTTGCCTCACAAAAAGTGTAATACCAAGCAATCAAAAAGATGTATTAATCCCAAAATGGTACCAATCAAACTGTCATCTCATCCCACAAAAAATGAGACCCTACCTAAGACAATCGCCCAAAAAATAAAAAAAATATGGCTCTCAGAAAATGGCAACACAAAAAAAAGTTTTTATTCTGTTCAAAAATGCATCTAATGTGTAAAACTTAACAGAAATAAAAATGTTAGACATATTGAGTATCACCGCGTCCGTAACAACATGCTCTATAAAAATATTCCATGAGATGGCCTCCCAGGTGAATGCTGTAAAATTTTATTTAAAAAAAACTATGCCAAAATAGCCATTTTTTTCCCTCTTGCCTCACAAAAAGTATAATAGCAGGCGATCAAAAAGGCGTATTTACCCCAAAATGGTACCAATCAAACTGTCATCTCGTCCCGCAAAAAATGAGACCCCACCTAAGACAATCGCCAGAAAAGTGAAAAAAATAGGAGAGTTAGAAAATGTCAACACAAAAACAAGATTTAATTCTGTTCAAAAATTAATATACTGTGTAAAACTTAACAAAAATAAAAATAATAGACATATTGGGTATTGCTGCATCCGTAACAACCTGCTCTATACAAATATCAAATGATTTGCCCTTTTGGGTGAATGCTGTAAAACATTAAAAAAAAAAAAACTATGTCAAAACAGCTATTTTTTTCACCTTGACTCACAAAAAATGTAATACCAAGCGATCAAAAAGTCTTATGTACCCCACAATGGTACCAATGAAAACATCACCTCATCCAGCAAAAAAATAAGACCCCACATAAGACAATAACAAAAATAAAAATTAATTGGCAAACCAATCCATCAGAATCTGTGCTGCAAAATCCATATGGTGCTCCTTCTGTTCTGAGTCCTGCCATGTGCCCCCACAGCAGTTTACCACCACATATGGGGTGTTGCCGTATTCAGGAGAAAATGGGTAAGAAATTATGGGGTGCTTTTCTCCTGTTACCCCTTGCGAAAATGAAACATTTGGGGCTAAAGCAACATTTTATTGGAAGAAATGAAACTTTTCATTTTCACAACCAAGTGTTTCCAAATTCCATAAAACGCTTAGGGGGTCAAAGTGGCAGAATCAGAGTAATGTACAGTACAGACCAAAAGTTTGGACACACCTTCTCATTCAAAGAGTTTTCTGTATTTTCATGACTATGAAAATTGTAGATTCACACTGAAGGCATCAAAACTATGAATTAACAAATGTGGAATTATATACTTAACAAAAAAGTGTGAAACAACTGAAAATATGTCTTATATTCTAGGTTCTTCAAAGTAGCCACCTTTTGCTTTGATTACTGCTTTGCACACTCTTGGCATTCTCTTGATGAGCTTCAAGAAATAGTCACCTGAAATGGTTTTCACTTCACAGGTGTGCCCTGTCAGGTTTAATAAGTGGGATTTCTTGCCTTATAAATGGGGTTGGGAACATGAGTTGTGTTGGGCAGAAGTCAGGTGGATACACAGCTGATAGTCCTACTGAATAGACTGTTAGAATTTGTATTATGGCAAGAAAAAAGCAGCTAAGTAAAGAAAAACGAGTGGCCATCATTACTTTAAGAAATGAAGGTCAGTCAGTCCGAAAAATTGGGAAAACTTTGAAAGTGTCCCCAAGTGCAGTAGCAAAAACCATGAAGCGCTACAAAGAAACTGGCTCACATGAGGACCACCCCAGGAAAGGAAGACCAAGAGTCACCTCTGCTGGGGAGGATAAGTTCATCCGAGTCACCAGCCTCAGAAATCGTAGGTTAACAGCAGCTCAGATTAGAGACCAGGTCAATGCCACACAGAGTTCTAGCAGGAGACACATCTCTACAACAACTGTTAAGAAGAGACTGTGTGCAGCAGGCCTTCATGGTAAAATAGCTGTTAAAAAACCACTGCTAAGGACATGCAACAAGCAGAAGAGACTTGATTGGGCTAAATAACACAAGGAATGGACATTAGACCAGTGGAAATCTGTGCTTTGGTCTGATGAGTCCAAATTTGAGATCTTTGGTTCTAACCACCATGTCTTTGTGCGACGCAGAAAAGGTGAACGGATGGACTCTACATGCCTTGTTCCCACCGTGAAGCATGGAGGAGGAGGTGTGATGGTGTGGAGGTGCTTTGCTGTTGAGACTGTTGGGGATTTATTAAAAATTGAAGGCATACTGAACCAGCATGGCTACCACAGCATCTTACAGCAGCATGCTATTCCATCCGGTTTACGTTTAGTTGGACCATCATTTATTTATCAACAGGACAATGACCCCCAAACACACCTTCAGGCTGTGTAAGGGCTATTTGACCAAGAAGGAGAGTGATGGGGTGCTACGCCAGATGACCTGGCCGCCACAGTCACCAGACCTGAACCCAATCAAGATGGTTTGGGGTGAGCTGGACCGCAGAGTGAAGGCAAAAGGGTCAACAAGCATCTCTGGGAACTGGTTCTCTGGAGCACTTGATGGTTTTTGCGACTGCACTTGGGGACACTTTCAAAGTTTTCCCAATTTTTTCGGACTGACTGACCTTCATTTCTTAAAGTAATGATGGCCACACGTTTTTCTTTACTTAGCTGCTTTTTTCTTGCCATAATACAAATTCTAACAGTCTATTCAGTAGGACTATCAGCTGTGTATCCACCTGACTTCTGCCCAACACAACTCATGGTCCCAACCCCATTTATAAGGCAAGAAATCCCACTTATTAATCCTGACAGGGCACACCTGTGAAATGAAAACCATTTCAGGTGACTACCTCTTGAAGCTCATCAAGAGAATGCCAAGAGTGTGCAAAGCAGTAATCAAAGCAAAAGATGGCTACTTTGAAGAACCTAGAATATAAGACATATTTTCAGTTGTTTCACACTTTTTTTGTTAAGTATATAATTCCATATGTGTTAATTCATAGTTTTGATGCCTTCAGTGTGAATCTACAATTTTCATAGTCATGAAAATACAGAAAACTCTTTGAATGAGAAGGTGTGTCCAAACTTTTGGTCTGTACTGTATATTGAGGTTTAGTTTGCTGTTAACCCTTGCTGTGTTGCAAAAAAAATAATTAACATGAATAATCTACCAAAAAAGTGAAATTTTTAAATTTCACCTCCATTTTCCTTTAATTCTTGTGGAACACCTCAAGGGTTAACAAAGTTTGTAACATCAGTTTTTTATAATTTGAGAGATGTAGTTTCTAAAATGGGGTCATTTATGGGTGGTTTCCATTAGGTAAGCCTCACAAAATCACTTTATAACTGAATTAGTGCTCACAAAAATGGTTTGGGAAATTTTGTTAAAAATTTGAAAAATTGCTTCTAAACTTCTAAGCCCTCTAACTTCCTAAAAAAATAAAATGACATTTACAAAATGATGCCAACATAAAGTAGATATACGGGGAATGTTAAGTAATAAATATTTTATGAGGTATCACTTTCTGTTTTAAAAGCAGAGAAATTGAAATTTTGAAAATTGAAAATTTTTCAAAATCTTTGGTAAATTTGGGATTTTTTCATAAATAAAGGTGAAATATATTGACTCAAATTTATGTCATGAAGTACAATGTGTCATGAGAAAACAATCTCAGAATGGCCTGGGTAAGTAAAAGCGTTCTAAAGTTATTACCACATAAATTGACACGTCATATTTGCAAAAATCGGCCTGGGATTTAAGGTGAAAAATGGCTCAGGGTTAATGGCGCTTTAATAATAATAATAATAATAATAATAATAATAATAATAATAATAACAATAATAATTAGGGGTTGTCCCACAAAATAAAATACAAATAAAATGTATCTGTATAGCTCCACCTACTATTTGTTTTTTGTTCTTATTTCTTTGTCCTACTCACTGAGATGGCCACACAGACTCAGTTTCATCCTTCAACTGCCTCCTGATCTGTGATAGGGAGAGAGCTGCAGCAGAAAGGATACACCTCCTGAACTGCAGAAGAAAAGATAGCAGAGCAATTGGAGCAATGAAGGGGGAGATCTCTGGATCCATGTGAGGTACAAGCTGGTTCTAGCTTTTTTTAAGAAAGAGATTGCCATTATGTCTGATTTTCTTTATTTACATTAGTCATGGGATAACACCTTTAAGATAAATGAAACACCATATATGGCATGAATAAGTTGGGTCTGTGATAGTGGGAAATCCTTTACAGAGTGACTCTTCACTGATTGAGGGGAGCCAGAGCTTGGGGTTCCCACTCAATGACATCTCTATATATGCTCTCTTATAGAGCATATAGACAGGAGTTGCCCTATTGAGTCCACCCCTTTATACATAAAATGCCAAAAAACATCTCACTGCCTAGTACACTGTAAACCTAATAATAGAGACTGATATAATACATTCATTGATGCTAGATGGAAGCTGAAAGGTTAGCCATTATCTTTTAGAGTATTCTTCAATAAAGAGAAGCCATAACTTCCTTGAACTGGCAGAAATGCCCTTAGGGATGACAATTCAGGAAGAATTCTCTGTGGATGCTTTTGATTGAACTACTGTGACACATAGTTACCTAGTGAACAAGGAAGGAGAACAATGCAATTCATGGCTGCTTGAAGCCTACTGTAAGTGACAACCACCAACTGTAAGGGCATATGAAAGTGGTTGTCAACTACAAATGTTATCAAGACCTCTCATAAAAAACTGAATAAAAAAAAAACTAAACAGTATATGAGGTCATACAACAGTTGTATTATTATTATTAATATTAGAGATTAGCAAAGTTTTAAAAAATTAGCTAAATTTTTCCCAAAAATTAGCTTAGATCCGAATTAATTCATCACGAAGAGCATTAAATCAGGTAAAGTAAAGCAAAAAAAAAAAAAAAAGGTTATTTTAATCCATGTTATGGCAGTGCAAACAAGGAGCAGGAGCTCCATACAGTATAAGGCCTCATGCACACGAACGTGTGCCGGCCGTGCCCATGCTGCGGGCCGCAAACTGCGAGCCGCAATGCACGGGCACTGACCGTGAGGACACAGCATGCGGATCGTGGACCCATTCACTTGAATGGGGTCCGCGATCCGCATCCGAGGGTCCGCACCGCAAAAAAAGTGCTTGCGCTACTTTTTTGCGGTGCGGAGGCACGGCCAGAAACACCACGGAAGCACACCGTAGTGCTTCCGTGGTGTTCCGATCCGTGCCTCCGCTCCGCATCTCCCGGATCGCGGACCCATTGAAGTGAATGGGTCCGCGATCCGTGATGCGGGCTGCACACGGCCGGTGCCCGTTTATTGCGGACCCGCCGTATGCGGCCCGCAGCACGGGCACGGCCGGCACACGTTCGTGTGCATGTGGCCTAAGAATGTATTAGCTCAGATGAGCTGAAGTTATTACTTCGTGAAGTCTCTCAAGACTTTGTGTAATATCTTTGTGATTTAATTATTACTGTAAAAAAAACCTTGGTACCGAACTAGGGTTCAGTTCCAAGGTGCCACTTGGAACCAAACCCGAGTTTGGTACCAAGGCTTTTTACAGTAATAATTAAGTCATGAAGTTATTAAACAAAGTCTCGTTAGACTTAGAGAAGTAATAATTTTGGCTCATCGGAGCCAATACATGCTAATACTGTACGGAGCTCCTGCTCCGTGCAGTATTACAACAAAGTTTTATGAGAATCGATTTTGGATGAAGCATCCGAAGTCGATTCGCTCATGCCTACTCACAATAAAAGATGGCAATAACTGACCAAATAACAGAAGTAGGCACGCCACCTTACATGTCAATGTTAGCATCAAGTTTAATTTATTAGCGTGGCCTTAACCATGCAGTGGGCAAAAATTCAAGAAGTGGCCCCATGACAGTGGTGAGGGTGTCAGCAGTAAGGTTGTATTCAAATCACTGATCTGATCTGTCAGAACAACAGCCCCAAAAAAGCCAATCCGGTAGTTTGAGCACCCGTCTTCACACCATCAGTATTTGGTCAGCTTTTGATCAGTATTGGTAAGGCAAAAACAGGAGTGGGTCCAAAACAGACAAAACATGTGATAGAAATATTTGCTTGTCTTCTGTGTTTTGGATCCACTCCTGCTTTTGGCTTCCAAATCATGATTACATCCTGATGCAAAATACTGAGTGTGTGATAGAGGCCTTCTGGATCCTTTTTTTTGGTAATTTTTTGTTCTTCTGATGGATCAGAAGAACGGAAAAATAAACAGTTTTGTTAACATGGCCAAGCAAGGACACTAGTGACCCCATAACAGAGTGGTGAGGGTGGCAACAGGATGAAGAGTCACAGTAGTGGCCCCAGAACAAAGTGGCAAAAGTAGGGGGAAAACAGCAGTGGCAGATCACAGTAGGGGCAGATGACAGTAGAGGCAGCAGGCGTGTTGCATCAGGCTGGTGACAGCTTCAGAACAGTGGCAGCAGGACGTGAGCAGAAGTAACGGGCCATTTGTCATAGTGTTCTGGTGTGGCAGCACACTGCAGTCAGATTATTACTGCCATAATGATCTACTCTGTTGTATCAGGCATCAGTGTCTGGAAATCTTGGTTGATCCAGACCTGATTTATCTTTAGGCTACTTTCACACTAGCATCTTTGCTGGATCAGCAGAAATGCTTCCGTCATAATAATACAACTGGCTGTGTCCGTTCTGAACAGATCCGGTTGTACTATCTCTCTTTTGTGTCCGAGAAAACGGATCCGCCACCATTGACTTACATTGTGTGTCATGACGGATCTGTCTTGCTCCGTTCCACACTGTGGACAGAAAAATTCTGCTTGCAGCGTTATTCTGTCCGCAATGGGGACACAACCAAAAGGAACGGAATGCATTCTGGTGCATTCCATTTAGTTCAGTTCAATTTTGTCCCCATTGATAATGGGGACAAAACGGAAGCGTTTTCCCCTGCTGAGATCCTATGACGGATCTCAATAGCGGAAAGGGAAAGTGTAGATGTGAAAGTAGCCAAGGTTATTCTTATACCTTTTTGGGTTGAAAAGCAAGTTCTCTTTGGGGTTACTATGCCACCCGCCACACTAAACACCCGCTCTGATGCCACACTACTGTCCGGGCAGTCCAGGGGATCTTGGATATGGATTAACAGGTTGCAGTCCAAGTATGATATCACCTGCTGGTTCAGGTTCTGCTGCTGCAGGGTGGTTTCTACAGTAGGCTAGTGAAGAAAAGTGCTCATTACAGACGCAAGACTTACGTTTCTGCTGATGGAGCTGGTGCTGCTCCTCCTTCCCCCCTCTAGCCATCATGGCAGGGGAGCATGAGCTCCACGAGTCCCCCCCGGCTAGACCTTTCTGAGGATGGGCAATGGGGCACATAGGCAGTCACCAACCAACTACAAAGGATGTCTCGATAGTAGTTGAGTTTTTCATCTCTCTCAAAAGGTGTAAAAAAAGCCCCCATTTTGGACTGGTAGTGAGGGTCTAACATTGCGGTGAGCCAGTAGTCATCCCTCTGCTGAATGGTGATAATGCGGTTGTCACTACACAAGCAACTCAGCATGCATCTGGCCATTTGTGCAAGGGACTTAGAGGGACTCCCTGCCTCCATCTCCATTGCATACTGCCACAGTCTGTCGGGGGTCATCTGCATCATCTTCCCCGTCCCCCTCTAGCTCCTCATGCTCCTCCTTCACCTCTCCTGTCGCTTGTGCAGATAAACCACCTAGTTATGTATAGAATTCCTGAACCTTTATGTCCTCCTCATCGTTCTCCTCCTCCTTCTGAGCAAGCTCAGCCTCCACAGGGGTCAGATTGGATGTAAGCACAACGTCTTCTGTCCCCTCATAAATCATATTTATCAGCATCCCCTCCAGGACATGAAGGAATGGAATTACATCATTCATCCCTTAGTCCTGTCATCTGACAAATAGAGTGGCCTCCTCAAAGGGCTTGAGCAAACGACAGGTGTCACGGATGAGCTGCCTCTGTTTAATGTCAAAGTTACACTGGGGAGAAGTCCTGTTTGTCTGCATCATCCAGAAATCCGTCACAGGTTTCCTCTGCCCATACAGTCGGTCTAACATGTGGAGGGTGGAGTTCCAACGTGTAGAAATAGTGCATATGAAGCAATGTAGGGGGACACCATACTTCCTTTGCAACTCAAGGAGGCCGTGTTTTGCAGAGTAAGAGTGTCTGAAGTGCATGCACAGTTTTTTTACATTTTCAAGACGTCTTGCAGTAGGGTGGAAGACTCGAGGAAATGGGTGACAACCAGATTTTAGACATGTGCCATGGAGGGCGCATGGGTCAGCCCTCCCTGACGCAGGGCA
Source organism: Rhinella marina (assembly GCA_900303285.1). Lineage (NCBI taxonomy): Eukaryota > Metazoa > Chordata > Amphibia > Anura > Bufonidae > Rhinella > Rhinella marina. The sequence goes on from ONZH01000326.1 coordinate 196,769, forward strand.
GACAGAATGTTCTTCCCATTATCGATGACCATGGTTTCTATCTCCACTTGGTGAGGAGGATTCATTTTCTGGGTTGATGACATAGAGCATTTCCTCCCCGGTGTGACTCCGTTCGTCCAGGCTGACCAGGTGCAGAAATGCATGACAATGCCTTTTTTATAGGTGGTATGCTGGAGGACCACTCTGAACTGTGCCTTCAGTGGAAGGTGGAGACAAGGTGGATGATGAGGAGGCAGAGGAGTACATTGGTGCATAAATACCAGGATTACATGTGGAGTTGGCATTGCTATCACCTGGCCAAGTTGCTGGTGTGCCTGGGCTGGAACCACATTTACCCAGTGGGGTGTAAAGGACATATATTGTCCTTGGCCATAGTAACAGCTCCACATGTCAGCGCTGGCATGAACTGTACTAGACACTGACAGACACATTTGTGTGCAGAGCTGGTACAGCTGTTTTAGAGAAGTAATGACGGCTTGGGACTCTCCACCTTGGGTGTGCACAAGACATCAATTCTGTGAAATGTTCAGAGTCCAGAATATGGAAAGAGAGGGACTGCAATACCAGCAACTTGGCCAGGTGCATGTTCAGCTTCTGCACCATTGGATGAGTACGCGCATACTGTTGTCTCATTGCAATTGCCTCAGTGATATATTGCTGGTGAAACATATGAAAAGTGGGAGGAGAAGGAATGACTGCTTCCTTCTACTAAGGTTGAGGAGCCCTGACTGCTGGAGAAGGTGTGTGGGCCGCCAGGAGATGCAGATGGAGATGAATCTTTACAAAATAAGTGTAGCATTAGCACCAGAATATTTTCTATAATTGTGGCCTTATTGTACTTTATTTGGTTTGCAGAGTGCTGTTGCATTGTATATTTTTTTTTCCTTCTTGCTCCATGTGTTGATGCGGGGCCCTGGTGCCAACATATGAACCCGGACCTCGCTTCACTTTCTGGCCACATATCCTACATACCACCACACTAATGTCCTCCAGAGACTTGATAAAAAATTCCTACACGGAGTATGGTATTTTATCCCCACCACTCCGTGCTGACTTCCTGCCGCTGACTTTATGTCTCAGGTGCCTGCTACCACTCTCCCCTTTTGCTGCTGCTGATTCCCTCTCTTGACCTGGCTACCACGTGTGATTGTCTACATCATCGTCTGCTAATATCTGTTCGTCACTTATGTCACCCTCAACAGTCTCATGGCCACGTCCCTTACTGCTTGCAATACGTGCTCCCACCTGACTGTCCTAATTGCTAGTTGCACGCCTAAGGGATGACGCAGCGGACCTCTCCTCCAAGTCTGTGTTGGTTCCTCACTAAGCTCATCCTTGCCAAAAAGTGGAGCAGACCCGATAGCATGCATTATTTCCCAAGCAGAAGGAGCAGCAAAGGAAAGAGGCAGTTGCAGGACAGTTGAGGGAACAGAGGTTGCTCCTGGGATATGCCCGCCTCCCGGCATGTTTGCTGTGGTGCCTCTGGACTTATAGTGAATGGGGCCGGAGCAAACTTCCGGCGGCACGTGTGCACTAGTGGCAGCACGGATCTGGCAGGCTGTTCACCTGCCGGAACAGCCTGCCGGAGAAGGCTACCGCTTAGGCTACTTTCACACTAGCGTTTTAAAATTCCGGTATTGAGTTCCGTCATAGGGGCTCAATACCGGAATAAAACGCTTCAGTTTTGTCCCCATTCATTGTCAATGGGGACAAAACTGAACTGAAGACAACGGAATGCTCCTGAAAGCATTCCGTTCCGTCTTCAGACTGGAGAACAAACCGCAGCATGCTGCGGTTTGCTCTCCGGTCCAGGCATCTGCACCAAGACGGATCCGGAATGACCCCCAATGCAAGTCAATGGGGGCGTATCTGTCTGGTGTGACCACAATGGTAACCGGATCCGCCCTCCGTTGACTTTCAATGGAGTTCATGACGGATCCGGCTACACATACACACATACAGACATAGACATACACATGCACACACATATAGACATACAAATACACATACATACTTACATGCTCCCCGGCAGGTGTGCTGTGGGGAGTCGTCACCTGTGCGAGCCGTCCTGCTCCTCCGGTGCTCCGAAGACCTGCCGGGAGCATGTAAGTCTGTATGTGTGTTTGTTTGTCTATATGTGTGTGTGTGTATGTATGTACTGTGTGACATGTGTGGGGCCGGAGCACAATTCCGGCTCCATACATGTGGCTGCGGCAGTCCTGATCCGGCAGCACCCTTCACCTGCCGGATCAGGCCTGCCGCTAATGTGAAAGTAGCCTAATGTGAAAGTATAAATGGGCCAGCAGATGAACTACAGTTTAGAATTGTCCCTATATTACACCACCTGTTGACAATTAGTCTGATGCAGCATATGTCTATTTATAACTGAACAGATTAATTATTAGTGGCGTAGCAGGTTAACTAGGTACACATGCCTATGTATGATCAGCTGTTGAGACTAATTCTGATTCACAGTCAGTCTATGTATTGTATAACAGAACAAATTAAGAATGAATGGCACAGCAGTGGAACAAGACGCACAGGACAATTACACAGAGCCTGCACTGTCCCTACAGTCTCCCTATGCTCTCCTTACAGTGTCTGAAAACTCTATCTACAGTGTCCTTGCATTGTCCCTATCCAAGATTCTACAATTAAAGCTGTAAAATGGCAGAAAGCTGGAGGGATTAGGCTTTTTATTGGACTGTGACATCACAGGGGATGGATATCTACTGATTGGCTGACTGCATGGCTTTATGGGTCATATTTTCTTCCCGAGCTTCTTACTTTCCCTTTGTAACACATGTAGCACCCATTTTAGGAAAAAAAAAACGATTTGTAATAACGAGAGGAAATTCGTATCTGTAGCAAATCAAAGTTTTCCTGACATTCGGATCAAATTCAATTAATTTCACTTCACTCAACACTAGCTATGATATTATGTTAGGGGAAAATGCATTATATTGAATCTTCTTCAGCCTATACATACAGTATGTGAAATTTAGTTTCTCCTCTTTATCGATCTAATATAATTCTAAAAGTAAATGAAGAGGAAGCTTAATTTTAGGGTGCGGTGCAATCACAGAGTTTATTTTTGTTGCAAAACTGTCTACGCTTGTCCCAATTATCTAAAGGAGTTTTGCAGAAATCCATGCACATGTTGCAGAAGCATGCCCATTCAGAATTAAGCGGCCAGGATCAAGATCAAGTCTATTTCCCCCAAAATACTTACTGCATTTCTCTCACCATAAAGCCTCATTCACACATTAGTGTTTTAGTCAGTGATTTCCATCAGTTATTGTGAGCCAAAACCAGGATTTGAGCCTCCACAGACATAAGATATAAGGGATAGATCTGCACCTGTTCAGTGTTTAGAGCTGCACCTGGTTTTGGCTCAAAATCACTAATGGAAATCACTGACCAAAACACTTATGTGTGAATAAGGCATGAGACGCAATATGCGTTATGAAGCAAATGCTAGTGAATACAAGACCTTATAGGGGCTGTCTGACACACAAGTGGGAAATAGCCTCCTGAGACTCACTGGATCTGTAAGACCAAGAAGCCTCTGCATTTTCCCAGCATCCAGACATCATATGATCATTGGGACAGGAGGAGGAACTGTCATGGCCACTTTCTGAACTATAAAATTGTGCCTACTTAGCACCATGTATACAGTGGTCAGGAAGACAGGAATAATAATAAACGTTGTGTCTGCCTTCTCTATGGGGTATCTGGGTATCCCTGCTGACTACCTGCTCCTGAAGCTGTACAATTTCTGCAGACTTGGCATTATATTAAGCTTTAATTACATGATGTGCAACCCCTTTGAATACTTGTTTATAGTTCGTGGTGAAATATTTAGGTGTTTAGTGTTGTTGTGCTAGGTGCTTATACAAATTCATCCTCTCTAATTTAGAAGAGAACGTGAGCCATTGCCAGGTTACAATAAAAGTTTTGGGGCCTGTTAATTAAAGGGATTGTCTCATCAGAGACATCCCCTTTCAAATTGGGTCTGCTACCGGGTTGTCAACCATCTAGAAATTTCTGGATAGTCCGCAAAAAAAATCTGACTTTTTTTGTGTGTCCATAAAAATATACGTGTCCATGATTTTTCTGAGGCTGGTGGTATTGATTAGATTGTTTTGGTGATAATCATCATCATTTTACAAGCTCACAGTAAATGCTGGTAATGAGTTCTCATCAGTATATGGAGCTATAGACATGTATTACTTATAATCTTCATCATTTATTATGGTTTTCCAGTTTGTTCGTAATAAATGTTGGCTGTCCATGATTTTTGGATAAGTTATCCAGAAAAAAAGGAAAATTTGGGTTGGCAACCCTGGTCTGCTAATCTCTCCAGGAAACACTGCGGCATTTCCCCTGCCTTGGCTGTCATGCAGTACTACCTAGCGGCCGTTATACAGAGCGGATCTGTGTTCTGGCTCTTAGAGAGGGAATCCTAGCAGGCAGGGGCGTAGCTAACGGCTCATGGGCCCTGGTGCAGGAGTTCATCTTGTGCCCCCCTTTCCTAAGTGCTTTGTATGTCTTCTTATGTGGCACAAGGGTCTTTGGGCCCCCTCAGGCTCCTGCGCCCGGTAGCAACTGCTACCTCTGCACCCCCTATAGCTACGCCCCTGCTAGCAGGAGGCCTGCATATGGAGAGGGGTTGCCTTCATGTGCCAGCCCCTTTAAACATAAAAGGCAGTACGTTTATAGCCTTTGATTAGATGATATATTATTCAAAGTGTCATAAAAAATCATCTAATCTGGAGTATTTGGTTAGGAGACACATTTGTATTTCTACATTGGGTTTAAATAGTAAAATATTTCTTCTGCAAATGTATTCTGTGCACACAAAATATATATTTCTATTCGTATATTTCTGTTCATGTAGACCCTGTGAATTTCAACATAAATGTTCCAAAGTTTTTGACAGGCATTTTTCTACCATGAAGCACAGTCCAAAAATGTCACACGTATCCATGTTGAGTCTTTGCAGGAGGAATATTCAATTTCAGATGTTGACATTCCTAAGGATTTACCAGTGAAAGCCTTAAAGTCATCCAGTATTCCGTTCTTCCTCTATTTAAGCACCTTGTCACAGTGAGTTATTTCAGTATGTGCTACTTACGGCATCAGTGGGAAATTTTTCTAGTACCTGCTTATTAATCTCCTCCTTCTCTAAGCTCTGAATACAGAAAGAATACAGGCTGCCAGAGAGTCAATCTGGATGTAATGTGCTCCCTTGATAAATGGGTCTTATCCTTTTTTTTCCAACCTGGCAGAGTACTTTTGTTCTTTATTTTTTTGTTAATGCTTATGATAAAAAATTAAATTACTGTTCCTCTTTTCAATAAGTTTTCCATCGAGATTGCCCAGCTCAAGAACAAACATTTAAAAGACTGCAGAAAAGGTTGAGCTTTATACACTACTCTGCTATATTATTCATGGCAATGTATTTTTAATGGCTTAAAAAAAAAAACAAGTAAAATATAGTTTAATTTCCATGACCAGGCTGCCCGAGATTTACACAGTGATAACGTTACACATCCTTCTGAGAGATGCACAATAGAAAGATGCAGCAGAGATGCTCATAAGAGATTCATGCATGTTCGAGAGAATATTGTCAAGAGATTTCATCAGGTGCCAAGGATTTTCTAACCTTTCACTTACAAGCATTAATTTAGCCTCGCTATGAGAATAAAAATTAGGTCAGCTAAACAATACCTGCTCATATTTAAATAAAAAAGAAAAGAGTGGAGCCGGGCAACCATTAATAGAATCTGTAAGGTTAAGTGACTAAAAACAGTGGAAATTTCCATTTATCGTGAGCTATAAATCAAGTGCCTTGAAACGCATAAAAAGACAGGGTATGGTGAATACAGAACTAAGTGCAGTTTGCCGTCAATGATGCTGTTGTACTTAGACTTCAAGGCTAATAGATAATTTTGCAGAAAATGTCAGGAACTCTAATTATGTTATGTGAATAACAGTGATATTATCTAGCACTTTTTCATGCAAGGCTGTTCAGTATAGCTTTTCTCTCCAATAAATTAGGAGCCGGGACAACTTTTCAGTGATATTTTTTTATCAACATTTAATGGATTAAAACACGTAGCAACCATTTAAAATGGAAATAATCTTGTATTACCTTATAGTTTTGCCTTTTTGATGAACAGACGGGTATATTATATTTTATAATACATATAAATAATATCTATATATATACGTATAGCTGTCTGCACTAGAACTGCTGTGGAATCAGACATGGTTAAATATGGATTTACGATATATTGTGAACTTCGGCAGGGGAGTAGCTGGAGGGACAACTGAAGCATGTGTTGAGTATCATTAGGGGCGCCAACTAGCTACTTTGCTTTGCCCAGAGTCTATAGACACAGGGCTAGGACAGCAAAATTAATGATTGATCTGGGTGAAAGTAAAGGGTATAATAGATGGGCAGATTTTCTGCCCGATAATCACTAACGAGCGTTCATAGTCAGGGCCGATTCTAGCTCTTTTGCTGCCTGAGGCAAAAATTTAAATGGCGCCCCCTCCCATTAAAAATAGTATGAAAGCCAAGTAGCCACTGAACTCCAAGACTGTCCTGCCAGATCTGGAGTGGTACAAGTACAGATAATATTATTGATATCACCTGCAGTCCTATGTAACACCACAAGTAACACAGTGATGGCTATCTGAGTACAGAAAATGCAGTAGTGTTACCTGCAGTCCTACATAAAACCACAGATAACACTAGTGCTGATAATGTGGTAGTGTTACCTGCAGTCCTATGAAAAACCACAGGAAACAGTAGTGTAGATCATGTGGTAGTGTTACCTGCGTCCTTGGTGTGTCTCCCTGTGCCTTCTCCCACGAGACTCCATGCTGGCGGCATTGCCTCCTGTTCTTTCTTCTTCTTGCCCTGCACAGAACGCCCTGATGCAGCTGTGTCAGGACATAGGAACTCTGTGGGCATGGTGATGGTGACACACACAGAAACAGACACACACAGGTACAGACACACAAAGGGACAGACACATCTGTGCTCCTTTCACAGTGGAAATACCCTCTTTGTTCCCCCTTCACAATAGTTATGCCCCCTCTGTGGCCCCTTCACAGTAGTAATGCCCATTGCGCCCCCTTCACAGTAGTAATGCCCACTCTGCACCCCAATAATAGTTATGTCTTCTTTGTGCCCCCTTCACGTTAGTAATGCACTCTGGGACCCCTTCACAATAGTAATGTGCATTGTGCTCCCTTCATAGCAGCAATGACCACTGTGCCTCCTTCACAGTAGTAATGCCCATTGTGCCCCCTTCATAGTAGTAATGCCCATTGTGCCCTCTTCATAGTAATAATACCTATTGTGCCCTCTTCACAGTAGTAAAGCCCTCTGTGTCCCCTTTATAGTAGCAATGGCCTGTGTGCCCCCTTTGTAGTAGCAATGTCCTATGTGGCCCCTTTAAAGTAGTAATGTCCTATGTGGCCCCTTTAAAGTTGTAATGCCCTCTGTGCCCCTTTATAGTAGTAATGCCCTTTGTGCCCCTTTTTGGTAGTAATGCCTTCTTTGCCCCTTTGTGGTAGAAATGCCCTCTATGCCCCCTTTGTGGTAGAAATGACCTCTATGCCCCCTTTGTGGTAGTAATGCCCGTTATGCACCCTTTGTAGTAGTAATGCCCACTGTGCCCCCATTATGGTAGTAATATCCACTGTGCCCCATTTGTAATAGTAATGTCCTCTGTGTCCCCCTTTTTAGTAGTAATGCCCACTGTTCCCCCTTTTTAGTATTAATACCCTCCCCTTTGTAGTAGACATGGCATCTGTGCCCTCTCTATGTTAAAAAAACCCCAAAACAAAACACAGTACCTACCTACCTTGTCCCGCTCCTAAAGTCCTCTCTTCCGTGCAGACACAAATCGCTCTGCAGCACTGTGTGGGCAGATCTTATGCAGATGCCCGGGTTGCAAGCTCCGCCCACACAGGCCGCCAGCGCGATCAGTGCCTGCAGGCTAAATGTTGGAGCAGGAAGAAGTCTCCCTGCTTCACCATTCAGAGCGACGCCTGCCTGAAAGAGGGGAGGAGCGCGGGGAGCTGAGTGGTGATTGACAGGACCACAGCTCCCTTGCTGGCTAAATGGGCAGCTTAAAGGGAACAGGGGCGGAATCCACCAGCAGTGTGTAACTGCTGTGTGGATGCCGCCCCCTCTAAGAAATACAGAAAACTGCCGCCTCCCTCATGGCAGAAGCGGCCCTGTTCATAGTAACGCTCATTAGTGTCATCATCTGGCAGTCTAATACTGCCTACATCTGCCCAATGAACGAGCAAAAGCACACTGAAAGATCTAGATATGCCTTCAGCAGATCGTGCTGTGTAATCACGATCTGCCGCCAGCACCCCACTGTTCTGCATGGGGACGAGCGATGGCATGTTGATCGCTCCTCCCCATGCTGCGGAGGACATCGCTTAATGTAATAGCAGTGGTGTCCTCTGCTAGCTATCTGGCAACTGCCAGGAGGGAACAATGGCTTGCAGCATCAGGGTGTCTAATACACCCTTAAGCCTAGCGTTAAAACCAATGTTTTTGTCAGGCTTGGCCGAGGTATAATGTGAAGCTCCTATGTCCCAATGCAAAAACTCTAAGATGGCCCCCTCTTACTATGTACCATTTATAATGTGGTATATTGTTAAGAGGCAAAGGGGTCTTTGTGGCAGGACCAGTGTGTGACTGCCACCTCTGCACCTTCTACATTTTTCTTTCCCCTGGGGAATTGACATTCTAGAATTTCAGTATTTCTTTTTCAAAATTCTTTTTATTGAATTTTAACAACTAAACAGAGAAAGCAGATAACATACATTACTGTACATAGGCACTGAGATGGAACAGAAGACACAATTGAGTCTTGAGATGAACTCATTCAGATGGTACATATATTGTATTGACAAGTGTGCCCTTGATAGAGAAGGCTAGAGGGATGCACAGTTACTGAAACCCAGTCATGTACATGAGACAGTTTCATGAAACCGTTAGGATATTTTATTCTAACTAGTTAACTGTCAAATATTAATAACTTTAGAGGGGGGAGTGGGTGAGGGTAGAATAAGGACAAAAAGGAGGGGCATCCGAATAAAAAAGTTTCAAGTATAGTAATGGTCTCAATATAATTGTAGAGAAGCTATACCATAATAATTAATTACCTGAATACACCTTTAAGTGATTTTGATTAGTGGTTAAATGGTAATAATTGGTGAATCCTGCATAGTGAGATAGGAGATAGGATGAGAGAGGAATAAGGAGATATCTACGTTACGGTTTATAGAGCCTAAAAAAAGTGTTTTATGGTGCATCAAACTGTCTGTAACACTCCCACTGGGAGCATATAGACCTGAATAATGCGTGACTCCTAGTTTCCCATTTTGCCAATTCCTCCAGGCGGTATAAACAGTCTACCTTATCTATCCACTGGGTGGTAGTTGGGGGTGAGTTTGACTTCCATAATTTAGGGATTAGTCACTAATAAGGTAAGTTTGGGGATTTTGTCTGAAAATAGGTGTAATAGACAGATTTCTGGAAGAAGGGAGTGTTTCAAGCATTTCATTATTTCTTAACATCTTAATTTGTATGAGGTGTTAAAATACACCATTGCCTTCGGTCTGTACTTTTTAATGGACCAAATGAGAGTAAACCATTAACTTTCTTATACATTTACTTTACGAAACCCAATTTCTCCAAAAGGTTTATGCAGTGGCGTAGCTACAACTGACTGGGCCCCACAGCAAATTTTTTATATGGGCCCTCCCCCCCATGACCCTCCTGGCATTCCATTTGTGCATATGTAACAGTGGGTTCCCATCACGTTTTTCCTATCTATATCTTACCATTAGAGATGAGCGAGTAGTGTTCGATCGAGCTGGTATTCGATCGAATACTATGATATTCGGCGTACTCGATTTAATTCGAGTATAACGGCGATGGCGCACCTAGAATTCGTTTCCCCTCCCACCTTCCCTGGCGCTCTTTTTCCACCAATCACCATGCAGGGGGGGTATGACAGGCACGCTGAGCACGCTGGCAGCGCGAAAACGGCGTCTACATGCATTGGCTGGAAAAACCATGTGACCTCGAATATTAAAAACTCAGCTCTTCCTGCTCGTACGCATATGCTGCGTGAACTTAGTCAGGGACAGAGGCTGGAGAAGGGAGAGACAGATTTTAGCTGTTGGATAGGCAGGAGCGTGATTAAAAGCCCTTATCAGGGCTACTACAGTGGACTTCAGTGATAGCTTACTACAATATAGACTTTACAGAGAATGGCTGCTGTATTCAGGGATAGCTGCTGGAGTAGGGACAGAGAGAGGCATTAGTGGTGTATTAGGTGCTCTGCTACATACCAAACTATATTTGGCACTACTGCTGTGTACCTTGAAAAATACAATATATAGGCCTTAACTGGCAACTGTACTGTGCGTTCTCTTGCAAAGTAATTTCTCATAACTGTTGTTCATACACACCGTCTGATCACTCAGTACACGGCTGTGTACCTTGAAAAATACAATATATAGGCCTTAACTGGCAACTGTACTGTGCGTTCTCTTGCAAAGTAATTTCTCATAACTGTTGTTCATACACACCGTCTGATCACTCAGTACACGGCTGTGTACCTTGAAAAATACAATATATAGGCCTTAACTGGCAACTGTACTGTGCGTTCTCTTGCAAAGTAATTTCTCATAACTGTTGTTCATACACACCGTCTGATCACTCAGTACACGGCTGTGTACCTTGAAAAATACAATATATAGGCTTAACTGGCAACTGTACTGTGCGTTCTCTTGCAAAGTAATTTCTCATAACTGTTGTTCATACACACCGTCTGATCACTCAGTACACGGCTGTGTACCTTGAAAAATACCAATATATAGGCCTTAACTGGCAACTGTACTGTGCGTTCTCTTGCAAAGTAATTTCTCATAACTGTTGTTCATACACACCGTCTGATCACTCAGTACACGGCTGTGTACCTTGAAAAATACAATATATAGGCCTTAACTGGCAACTGTACTGTGCGTTCTCTTGCAAAGTAATTTCTCATAACTGTTGTTCATACACACCGTCTGATCACTCAGTACACGGCTGTGTACCTTGAAAAATACAATATATAGGCCTTAACTGGCAACTGTACTGTGCGTTCTCTTGCAAAGTAATTTCTCATAACTGTTGTTCATACACACCGTCTGATCACTCAGTACACGGCTGTGTACCTTGAAATATACAATATATACAATATATAGGCCTTTCAATTGGCAACTGTACTGTGCGTTCTCTTGCAAACTAATTTCATGGCTGTGAAGGCAAAATATTGTAAAAAAAAAAAAAATGCGGCGGGGGGCTAGCGGAATAGGACGTGGACGAGGACGGGGACGCGGAAATGCTGTTGGGGGCCTTGTTGAAGCCAGTGGGGATACAATGCGTGCTGGTGAGGGTCAGCCAGGATCCCGCTCATCCAGAATCCCTGCCTTTATGGGACAGTTAAGCAGGGGGCGGGTTACACCGCTGTTGAGGCCTGAGCAGGTTGAACAGGTGGTGCAATGGATAGCCGATAGCGCTTCCACACAGTTGTCCACCAGCCAGTCATCCACACAGTCTCACTCTGACCCTCCTTCCTCCACACCTGGCCAACAGAGTCATCCCACCCTTGACCCCTCCCAGGAGCTCTTTTCGGGTCCTTTTTCAGATGTGCCGGAAGAATCCCAGGAGCTAGGAGAGGAATTTGTTTGTAGTGATGCCCAAACCCTTGAGTTTTCGCCATCTCCTGCTGATGTGGACCCTGAACCAGCATCTGTTATCATGAGCGATGATGATGATGAGACGCAGTTGCCATCAAGGGAGGCTGTTGGAATGTCCAGTGGGCAGGAGGAGGAGCAGAGTGAGGAAGAGGAGGTGGTGGATGACGAAATGACCGACCCCACTTGGCCAGGGGTGATGTCCAGCGGGGAAAGCAGTGGAGAGGTGGTGGTCTGCGCAGCACCGAAAAAGGCAGCAGAGGCAGAGGGATGTCCAGAGGCAGAGGGATGTCCAGAGGCAGAGGGATGTCCACAGGCAGAGGGATGTCCAGAGGCAGAGGACAGTCCAGACAAAGTAGTGAGGCCACAGCCAGCACGGC
>ONZH01000327.1:0-15124 GCA_900303285.1 Rhinella marina
ATGAGAAATTACTTTGCAAGAGAAACGCACAGTACAGTTGCCAGTTAAGGCCTATATATTGTATTTTTCAAGGTACACAGCCGTGTACTCAGTGATCAGACGGTGTGTATGAACAACCAGGTATGAGAAATTACTTTGCAAGAGAACGCACAGTACAGTTGCCAGTTATAAGGCCTATATATTGTATTTTTTCAAGGTACAACAGCAGTATGTGTTACAAAATATAGTTTGGTATGTAGCAGAGCACCTAATACACCACTAATGCCTCTCTCTGTCCCTACTCCAGCAGCTATCCCTGAATACAGCAGCCGTTCTCTGTAAAGTCTATATTGTAGTAAGCTATCACTGAAGTCCACTGTAGTAGCCCTGATAAGGGCTTTTAATCACGCTCCTGCCTATCCAACAGCTAAAATCTGTCTGTCCCTTCTCCGGCCTCTGTCCCTGACTAAGTTCACGCAGCATATGCGTACGAGCAGGAAGAGCTGAGTTTTTAATATTCGAGGTCACATGGTTTTTCCAGCCAATGCATGTAGACGCCGTTTTCGCGCTGCCAGCGTGCTCAGCGTGCCTGTCATACCCCCCCTGCATGGTGATTGGTGGAAAAAGAGCGCCAGGGAAGGTGGGAGGGGAAACGAATTCTAGGTTTGCCATCGCCGTTATACTCGAATTAAATCGAGTACGCCGAATATCATAGTATTCGATCGAATACCAGCTCGATCGAACACTACTCGCTCATCTCTACTTGTTATCTCTTAAGATTTGCAACACCTGCCTCACATGATCCTGATGTGTCCCAATATCTGGAGAATAGATTAGTATGTCGTCCAAATACACGACTACAAACCTCCCCACAAGATGATGAAAAATGTCATTAACAAAATGCTGGAAGACAGCAGGAGCATTGGTCAACCCAAAAGGCATGACCAGGTTCTCAAAGTGGCCCTCAGGAGTGTTAAAGGCCGTCTTCCATTCATCCCCTTCTTTGATCCTGACCAGATTATATGCCCCCCTTAAGTCCAACTTGGAGAACACCTTGGCATCCACAATCTGGTTGAACAAGTCAGGAATCAAAGGAAGGGGATATGGATCACGGACAGTAATCCTATTGAGTTCACGGAAATCCAGACATGGCCTAAGGGTTCCGTCCTTTTTTTTCACAAAAAAGAACCCTGCTGCCACCGGAGATTTGGAAGGCCTAATATGTCCTTTGGCCAAACTCTCAGCAATATATTCCTTCATGGCCGTTCTCTCAGGTCCAGAAAGGTTATACAGTCTAGATTTGGGCAATTTTGCTCCAGGGATAAGATTGATAGGACAATCGTATTCCCGGTGAGGGGGTAAATCCTGACATCCACCTTCTGCAAATACATCAGAAAAATCCGATATAAAAGAAGGAAGAGTCCTAGTGGTTAAAGCAGAAAAAGATGTATTAAGGCAATTGTCAACACAATAATCGCCCCAATCCACAATTTGTCTAGTATGCCAGTCAATGGACGGATTATGTTTGCTTAACCACGGTAAACCCAAAACCACAGGAGCAGGAAGACCTTCCAACACAAAACATGAAATAAGCTCCTGATGAAATTCACCCACTCTTAATTTGATATCATGCACCATCTGAGATAAGCACTTCTGAGAGAGAGGTGCAGAATCAATGGCGAACACAGAAATCCTCTTATCCAAAGAACTTGGCGACAATCCATGCATACGGACAAACTGAGCATCAATCAAGTTCACCCCTGCCCCGCTGTCAATAAACACCTCAATTTTCACAACTTTTGACTCTAGCGCCACCTCGGCAGTCAGGAGAAAACGGGTACTACAGGATGAAGACAAATGCACATCTTCAGTCTCCCTACCCACCCCACCAAGAGTGAGATGAGGATTCAACGCCCCCTTTTCTTTTCTCTCTTTTAGAGCTAGGAAGCATGGACATACATTGATAAAATGTCCTTTCTGACCACAGAAGAAACACACTCCCTTTTTATTACCAAGATGTTTATGGGTGGATACAGGAGTGGCTCCCCCTAATTGCATAGGTTCATCCCCAGACATCAACCTAGGGGAATATTCACCCAAAGTGTCATAGGAAGCCGGTACACTATGAGATAGTACGTCCTGAGAGCGGGGGCCCCTAGATCGCTCTCTCAGGCGCCTATCCATGCGCACAGCAAGAGACATAGCGGCCTCCAAAGACACAGGAGTTTCCTGAAAGGCCAAAGCGTCCTTCAGCCTTTCAGACAAACCTTGACAGAATTGGCTACGTAAAGCCGGATCGTTCCATTCAGTATTGGTCGCCCACCTCCGAAACTCAGAGCAATAAGTCTCAACCGGCCGCTCACCCTGACAAAGGTTACGTATCTGGGTCTCCGCCAGGGAGATACGATCCGGGTCATCATAGATAATCCCTAGGGTCTTGAAAAATTCATCTACTGACCGGAGAGCCAGCGATCCGGCCGGCAGAGAAAAGGCCCATGACTGCGCATCCCCTTTAAGCAGCGAGATGACCACACCAACCTTCTGTTCCTCATTACCAGAAGAATGTGGACGCAGTCTGAAATACAATTTGCACGCCTCCCTAAATAGAACAAAATTATCACATTCCCCAGAAAATCACGCTCTGGTGTGGGGGGGAAAGCCACACCGAGCGTACGAGGGATGGGGACACACAAAACCAGGGAGACGGTCACCTCCTGCAGAGGACCCTGTGACTAGGCCCTAGGCTGACTACCAGTATGAACAATCCTGGAAGGTAGGAATGTTCATACACCGGAACCTAATATAAATACACCCTAGAAACCCCTGCAGGCTAGTGACTCCAGAGAGTAAACCCGTTCCTCCAAGTATAAGGAGGAACAGGAGACTCCAAAAGGAAAACAACAAATGAAGACAGAAACTTAACTTAAGTCGAACTCAGCAACAGGATCTCAGCCGAGATCCACACCACTCTCAACCCAGCAAGTAGAAAATATAAACCGCAAGGGATACTGGGGGAGGAAGGGGTAAATAGGGGAAAGCTGATTGCCAAGCGGCAACAGCTGAGGGGAAGAGGTGTGGGGAAGAGCACACAAACAAAGGGAATGGCCTGTCAAAGATGTCACTTCGAAAGCCGTGCAGAACGTCTGATTCCAGACGCAGGTCTACTCGTGACACTCACCTCTTCTTTTATAGATTCTTCCATGAGCATGAGCTCAGCCGTTGGATCTTCCTCCAATCAAGATGTCCCTGCTTCATGAGGACTTCTGCCTAAACCACTTACATCTATAGCCGGGTAAGTAATAATGCCTCAATGTAATGAAAGTGCATGCAAATAGTGGGGCCATGACACAATGTCCCCCCTATTTGTATCTGCAAATATGGTTCGTTCATTCTAGCACACTAGAGTGAGGCAAAAGTCTGGACATATCCTTTTAACTGATATGACTGAGACAAAATTGATTTCCAATATGTGAAAGTATTAATTGGGAGGAGGGCTATATTATTTGGTGGAGGAAACTTTTTTTTGCCCACCATTTTGAAATCCGTCATACTGAATTTTGCTCAGATGTTCCAATGGGAAGGGAGTCATGTGATATATCAATCTTGGCTAGAATTTTCTCATAAACACACTGGAATTGTTAGAATTAACCTATCTTTACCTGAGGATGCTCATATAGTTGAATTCAGGATAGGGACCTGTGGCTGCCAGCTGGGTACATAAGTACCTGGTGCTCCCAGCCTTAATTTACTCTGACAGACTCAGACAGTCTTCTGGGCATCAGTCCACTGGGAATCATCTCAGTAGGGTCTATGGCCTGTCCACCCCTGGCTATCTGCAGAAACATCCTCATTAGATTAATGGAACTGAATTTCAAGGACAGACATTTCAGTAACAAATCTGCTGCCTGTTAGGCCCCCCTTACTTAATCATGAGTGAGCTACCTTAACGGTTTTTCTTATAAGATTCATTTTTCACACGAGCAAAGGTTATTATTGATAGCACCATTTCTTAATATGCCATAAAATCTTGTCCAGCATTTACTTACTCAGCTGCTACACACTTTAAAACTACATTTCTTTAACAGGCTATTTCTAATCACACTGTTTTTCTTAAAGGCAATAAAAAAATTATTTCTAACTTTATTGCTGAGAAGGACTCTGCTTTTAATTTGGGGCTTTTAATGCCTGTAGCAGATGCTCTACAAAATAAATATCAAGGGAGGGTATATTACAACCTGTCAAAAACATTGAACCTAGTGACCTTTGAAGACAAGCTCATGTCTCTGCAAGAGAAGGTATGAGGAACCAGTACCTTGGATAACTCAGCCATGAATACAAATATTGTAGCATATTATAGTACAGTCATGGCCAAAAGTTTTGAGAATGATACAAATATTAATTTTTACAAAGTCTACTGTTTCAGTTTTTAAAATGGCAATTTGCATATACTCCAGAATGTTATAAAGAGTGATCAGCTTAACAGCAATTACTTGCAAAGTCAATATTTGCCTAGAAAATGAACTTTATCCCCCAAAACACATTTCAACATCATTGCAGCCCTGCCTTAAAAGGACCAGCTAACATCATTTCAGTGATTGCTCCATTAACACAGGTGTGGGTGTTGATGAGGACAGGGCTGGAGATCAATCTGTCATGATTAAGTAAGAATGACACCACTGGATACTTTAAAAGGAGGCTGGTGCTTGGCATCATTGTTTCTCTTCTGTTAACCATGGTTATCTCTAAAGAAACACGGGCAGTCATCATTGCACTACACAAAAATGGCCTAACAGGGAAGAGTATCGCAGCTAGAAAGATTGCACCTCAGTCAACAATCTATCGCATCATCAAGAACTTCAAGGAGAGAGGTTCCATTGTTGCCAAAAAGGCTCCAGGGCGCCCAAGAAAGACCAGCAAGCACCAGGACCGTCTCTTAAAAGTGTTTAAGCTGTGGGATCGGGCTACCAGCAGTGCAGAGCTTGCTCAGGAATGGCAGCAGGCAGGTGTGAGTGCATCTGCACGCACTGTGAGGCGAAGACTCTTGGAGCAAGGCCTGGTCTCAAGGAGGGCAGCAAAGAAGCCACTTCTCTCCAGAAAAAAAATATCAGGGACAGACTGATATTCTGCAAAAGGTACAGGGAGTGGACTGCTGAGGACTGGGGTAAAGTCATTTACGCTGATGAATCCCCTTTCCGATTGTTTGGGACATCTGGAAAACAGCTTATTCGGAGAAGACGAGGTGAGCGCTACCACCAGTCTTGTCTCATGCCAACTGTAAAGCATCCTGAAACCATTCATGTGTGGGGTTGCTTCTCAGCCAAGGGAATCGGCTCTCTCACAGTCTTGCCTAAAAACACAGCCATGAATAAAGAATGGTACCAGAATGTCCTCCAAGAGCAACTTCTCCCAACCGTCCAAGAGCAGTTTGGCGATCAACAATGCCTTTTCCAGCATGATGGAGCACCTTGCCATAAAGCAAAGGTGATAACTAAATGGCTCAGGGAACAAAACATAGAGATTTTGGGTCCATGGCCTGGAAACTCCCCAGATCTTAATCCCATTGAGAACTTGTGGTCAATCATCAAGAGACGGGTGGACAAACAAAAACCTACAAATTCTGACAAAATGCAAGCATTGATTGTGCAAGAATGGACTGCTATCAGTCAGGATTTGGTCCAGAAGTTGATTGAGAGCATGCCAGGGAGAATTGCAGAGGTCCTGAAGAAGAAGGGTCAACACTGCAAATATTGACTTGCTGCATTAACTCATTCTAACTGTCAATATAAGCTTTTGTTAGTCATAATATGATTGCAATTATATTTCTGTATGTGATAAAAACATCTGACAAACACACATAAAAACCAGAGGGCAGCAGATCATGTGAAAATATAATATTTGTGTCATTCTCAAAACTTTTGGCCATGACTGTATATTGCATGTTATTATTAGAGATGAGCGAACGTGCTCGTAACGAGCACTGTACCGCTCGGCTCCCCTGCGCTCACATGGGCGCAGGCAGACGATTCCGTCGGGTGAGGAGGACGGAAGCGGCTGCCTGCGCCCATGCGAGCGCAGGGGAGCCGAGCGGTACAGTGCTTGTTACGAGCACGTTCGCTAGTCTCTAGTTATTATGTAATATGTTAGAGTTACAGCTCTTCATTTAAATAATGTGAAGTTAAAGTAAATTGTTCCTCCTTTGACTTTGATTGCCTAGTGAGTGGAGCATATGCATATGATGTCATTCAAATACATCTACTCATTTAATCCAGACTACAGTAATGGGGAAGGAGAGAGACACTGGGTCAGGAACACAAGGTAAGAATTAGTGTTTAGCGAGCATGCTCGGCCGAACTCGCTGTCCGCTCGGTGTTCGGCCGAACACCACGTGTGCTTTTTTGTTAAAAGAGTGCCAGAGAAAGAGTGCAAAGCACCCCCACACCATCACACCTCCTCCTCCATGCTTCAATGTGGGAACCAGGCATGTAGAGTCCATCCGTTCACCTTTTCTGCGTCGCACAAAGACACGGTGGTTGGAACCAAAGGTCTCAAATTTGGACTCATCAGACCAAAGCACAGATTTCCACTGGTTTAATGTCCATTCCTTGTGTTCTTTGGCCCAAACAAGTCTCTTCTGCTTGTTGCCTGTCCTTAGCAGTGGTTTCCTAGCAGCAATTTTACCATGAAGGCCTGCTGCACACAGTCTCCTCTTAACAGTTGTTGTAGAGATGTGTCTGCTGCTAGAACTCTGTGTGGCATTGACCTGGTCTCTAATCTGAGCTGCTGTTAACCTGCGATTTCTGAGGCTGGAGACTCGGATGAACTTATCCTCCGCTGCAGAGGTGACTCTTGGTCTTCCTTTCCTGGGGCGGTCCTCATGTGAGCCAGTTTCTTTGTAGCGCTTGATGGTTTTTGCGACTGCACTTGGGGACACTTTCAAAGTTTTCCCAATTTTTCGGACTGACTGACCGTCATTTCTTAAAGTAATGATGGCCACTCGTTTTTCTTTACTTGGCTGCTTTTTTCTTGCCATAATACAAATTCTAACAGTCTATTCAGTAGGACTATCAGCTGTGTATCCACCTGACTTCTGCCGAACACAACTCGTGGTCCCAACCCCATTTATAAGGCAAGAAATCCCACTTATTAAACCTGACAGGGCACACCTGTGAAGTGAAAACCATTTCAGGTGACTACCTGAAGCTCATCAAGAGAATTCCAAGAGTGTGCAAAGCAGTAATCAAAGCAAAGGTGGCTACTTTGAAGAACTTACAATGTAAGACATATTTTCAGTTGTTTCACACTTTTTTGTTAAGTATATAATTCCACACGTGTTAATTCATAGTTTTGATGCCTTCAGTGTGAATCTACAATTTTCATAGTCATGAAAATACAGAAAACTCTTTGAATGAGAAGGTGTGTCCAACTTTTAGTCTGTACTGTATAAGGAAAGGAGGAAGGTGATAGAGAGGCTGCATTCTAAAATATAGAAGATGGTTCTGAAGTGGACTAATAATTAACATATTCTACAGCTTTGTTTAATCCAAATGGAGTTAATGTGTTCAATTTGTACATTCAGTACATTTACTTTCTGCAAAGATTTTGAAATAAGCAGGGGTCATATTTCGCAGAGCCAAAACTCCAGTAAAGAACCAGTAAACATTACGAAGCTCCACAATAAAAGAACAAGTAGAGCGGGATCTTTTAAATGTGGATTACCCAGATTTTCCAAATGTAAGTGATGTAGAATGATCAAGCATGGTATTAGAGAAATCCTAACCCCCGCACTAAAAGACCCTATTCCCATCAGACAAGAGATAAACTGTGGCACTTTATATGTGATCTATCTGTTAGAGTGCCCCTGTGGTCAATACTATGTTGGGTGTACGACTCAAATGCTTAGTGAGCGTATGTCCGAGCACCGTTCAAATATCAAAAGGAAGATTAGTACCCACAGAGTCTCAGGTCACTTCATGACTAGTCATGTACTGGATGTACAAATTGAATACATTAACTCCATTTGAATTAAACGAAGCTGTAAAATATATTAATTATTAGTCCACTTCAGAACCATCTTCTATATTTTAGAATGCAGCCTCTCTATCCCCTTCCCCCTTTCCTTATCCTTATGTGGTTTTTTATATATATATATTTTTTTTCTATTTTTATTTTCATATTTTTTTATATATATACATTTTAACGATTTTTATTCCCCTTTTGATGATTCTTAACACACATGTAGTTTAATATCTTATAGGGGGGTTACTATTTAGACCCCGAAACGCGCCGAGCCGCATATTATGTTAAAGGTCTTTGATCAGAAGCTGTGTTCCTGGGCTGCCATCAATCACCTATTCCATCTACCACAGGCAATACCGGCTAGGGGGGCTGTGGGTGCCGCAGGTGTTATGTGCTTATCCTGATGGACCAACCCCCCAGTGAAGTGAGTTTGTCATATTATTGCTTTTACCATTTGATGTATTGGCTGCATTTCTACTTTACATGACTATTTTTCATGTAGGTAGTTTATGGTTGTCTCTTTTCTATTTGCAACACTCTCAGTATTGCTCTTTCCATGTGGGAAATATTATTTCCACCTATTCACCTACTTTAAGGAAATTTCCTTACCGTGTCATATATGGGCCTAGTTCCGGCCGTAGTCTCTACTTCAACAACACACTAAAGGAGTTGGCGCTTGAAAAAGGGTTTTTTTGATAAATAGTGTTACACGCTATTACCTTGTTGGTCTAAATTTACGTACACCTTGGTGGTGTTTACAGTTGACCCCCAGCAGCCTATCTCCTACAGTATTGTGTCAATAATCTCACTTTTCTACCTACTAATAACTCTCACTTGAACTGTCTCACTATTTGGTGATACACACCCTCCACTGGCGCCTCTAGTTTTTCTTATCTTTTGGAAGTATCCTTCCTCTAGATTTGATTAACCCTCCCTTTTTTTCTTTTTTTCTATATACCTTCACCAGTGGCGTAGCTACCGGGGGGGCAGGGGGGGCGACGGCTCCGGGCCCAGTGACTCAAGGGGGCCCAGCAAGGATGAGGTTACCTACCATAAGGCGAATACAAGTGAGCGCTTCCATTATGGAAGCGCTCACTTGTATTTAGGGACCCCCATCAGACCTCAGATCAGCCCACCCAGCCACATAAGATAAAAATAAAAAATCTTACTTACCTGTTCTGCGCTGCGGCTGCCCTCCGGTCCGCGCTCTGCTCTCTTCCCTGGCGGCGAGCACTATGACCTGACGCTGCACGCAGCGTCAGGTCATAGTGTGCGCGGGCCAGGGAAGAGAGCGGAGAGCGGAGCGCGGACCGGAGGCAGCCGCAGAACAGGTAAGAAAGATTTTTTATTTTTATCTTATGTGGCTGGGTGGGCTGATCTGAGGTCTGATGGGGGCACAATACGCTGATCTGAGGTCTGATGGGGGCACAATATGCAGATCTGAGGTTTGATGGGGCACAATACGCTGATCTGAGGTCTGATGGGGGCACAATACGCTGATCTGAGGTCTGATGGAGGCACAATATGCAGATCTGAGGTTTGATGGGGCACAATACGCTGATCTGAGGTCTGATGGGGGCACATTAAGCTGATCTGAGGTCTAATGGGGCACAATACGATGATCTGAGGTCTGATGGGGGCACAATATGCAGATCTGAGGTTTGATGGGGCACAATACGCTGATCTGAGGTCTGATGGGGGCACATTAAGCTGATCTGAGGTCTGATGGGGGCACAATACGCTGATCTGAGGTCTGATCGGGGCACATTAAGCTGATCTGAGGTCTGATGGGGGCACAATACGCTGATCTGAGGTCTGATGGGGGCACAATATGCTGATCTGAGGTCTGATGGGGCACAATACACTGATCTGAGGTCTGATGGGGACACAGTACGCTTATCTGAGGTCTGATGGGGGCACAATACGCTGATGTGAGGTCTGATGGGGGCACATTCTGCTGATGTGAGGTCTGATGGAAGCACAATATGCTGATCTGAGGTCTGATGGGGCACAATACGCTGATCTGAGGTCTGATGGGGACACAGTATGCTGATCTGAGGTCTGATGGGGGCACAGTAGGCTGATCTGAGGTCTGATGGGGGCACATTCTGCTGATCTGAGGTCTGATGGGGCACAATAATGCTGATCTGAGGTCTGATGGGGGGCACATTAAGCTGATCTGAGGTCTGATGGGGGCACAATACGCTGATCTGAGGTCTGATGGGGGGCACAATACGCTGATCTGAGGTCTGATGGGGGCACATTAAGCTGATCTGAGGTCTGATGGGGGCACAATACGCTGATCTGAGGTCTGATGGGGCACAATACGCTGATCTGAGGTCTGATGGGGCACAATACGCTGATCTGAGGTCTGATGGGGGCATATTAAGCTGATCTGAGGTCTGATGGGGGCACATTAAGCTGATCTGAGGTCTGATGGGGGCAGGGGAATGATGTAAAAACTGGGGACACGTTTCCTTTAACATAGGAGTCCCCTTGTTTTTTACTCCTATTACTCCTATATTGTACTGCATTATGTGGTAGAGTATTTAGACTAGGGTATGTAGAAAGTCTATTGTACTGTACTTAGCAGCATAGACGATCTTGCAGTTTATACAGTCATCTTTCTAATACAATATTATAACCACAACTAGTAGTATGTGCCTGTGAAGTTGGAAACGTGCGTTTGGGAAGCCAATAAGTGGGGGGCCCACTCAAGTATGTTTCGCCCCCCCTGTGCTGAACCTCTAGCTACGCCTCTGACCTTCACTGAAAGAATGCCATACTCCCTGATAATAGCTGCATCCTGTAGTGAAGGGGTGTTTTTACCTTGTGTTAGTGTGTTAGTCCTTTGGGGCTCAGACTTTCCAATCTAAATATCCATCTGACTTCCTCTTGTAGTGGGATTGTGTCTTTATTTTCTTGTCTTGGACCAATCTTGCCCAAGGAGAGTAAGCACACCACTCCAAACAATACAATACCACATGAAATATCAAAATAAATGGGCAGATTCAAATGCAGAGGAATACATTGCTGACAGTGCTAAATCTTGCCACTGTTGCTGTCTGTCTGCCATCCTGCCTACCATCATGTTGCCTGCCCAATAACATGTTCCGTAAGGCAGCTGTTGCTGCTGTCTCCATCATGCTGCAGCCGCTATCATGCCACTGCTGCACCCTTCCTACTAGGGATGAGCGAACCGAAACGTAACGAACCAGATTTGTTACGAACTTTGCAAAAAGTTCGTAACAAATCTGGTAAAAAAAAAACGGCAACGCAAAACTGTAATTTTTTCACAGAATAGACCAGGATACAAGGGATTATTACTCCTATAATCCCTTGTATCCTGGTTTTCTGTGAAAAAAAAAAATTGTGACGTCACCCCACAGCCCCTGAAGCGCCTGAGCGTGCCGACATCTTGTCAGTGCGTCTCAAGACTTCAAAGGGAGAGGAGCTGCAGATTAGATTGACAGAGAAAAGATAGATAGATAGATAGCCAAAAAAGTAGATAGATACAGGGAGAGATAGAGAAGGAATAGAAAGGGTTAGTGAGAGAAGCAGGAGAGAGGAAAAGAAAGCTAGATATAGAAGATAAGGTGATAGATAGGGAAAGAGGCTGAGAAAGCAAGAGATAGGTAGAGGTAGGGAGAGAAAGTAATAAAAATAAAAAAATTCTGAGATCTAGGGAGAGATAGGGTGATAAACAAAGAAATACTGAGAGAAAAGAGTCAGGACAGGTAGCATTCCTGTTCCGTGACCGTACACGCTACACGTTGCTGCTCAGCTGGGTGCCGTCAACCCCGTTTAGCCGCAACAAAAAAAGTTACAAAAAAGACTCAAAATAAAAGTTATAAACAAAGTTTTAAAAAAAAAGTTTAAAAAAAAAGTTAAAAAAAGTTATAAAAAAAATAAATAAAGTTTAAAAAAGTATTAAAAAAATACATTGTTTAATTTTCCCCCACCCAAATAAAAATATGCCCAAGCGTCCTACTTCCAGCACTTCCCAGGCAAGGAGTGCAACAGCAGGCGGTGAGGGTAGGAGAAGTGGCAGCACCAGGCCCGGTGGCAGCCGGGGTAACAGGCGTGGCAGCAGGGTGCAGCTACCCCTGACGCCCACGGTCATGTAAGAAACACACAGCCAGCGGTTCTAGATTGGCTTACCCAATCCTCCAGTTCCACCGCCCAAAGCTCCCAAACGAGGAGTCAAGCATCCACTGGATCATCCGACACCACCCTTACATGGGACGGTCAGCGAGAGTCCTCTGCCCCGTCCCCTGTTATTAGAATGCCACTCACCTTTGGTGCACCTTCTGCCAGGGAACTCTTGGCAAACCTTGATCTGCCCTTGGAGTCTCTACCACTTTTTAGTGATGAGGAGGAGGAGGAAGTCCACCAAAGTCAGCGGGTGGAACGTAGTGAGACTCCAGAGGAAGTGCTGGCTGTAAGCAGTCAACAGAGCCAGGGAGGGGCATCCAGTGCCACACCTGATATTCTGTCCCAGCCACCGGAGGAAAGTAGCAGTGGTGCCGAGTTTGATGATGATGTCGCTGATCGGACGTGGCGCCCTCAAGCAGCTTCATCCTCATCATCAGGGGAGGAAATAGAGGTGCCACCGACGCAGCAACATCACACTGTTTCAAGGAACTGAGGCACAAGAGGGAGGGGTAGAAGCCAAGCTACCAGGCAGAGATCACCCTCTCAAAGCCTTGGTCCTGAGAGGGCACCCTCAGGCAGCAGTGGCAGTCAACAGGCAGCAAGACCCCCCGTGGCTGTCAGCAAACCACGGTCCTCTGTCGTCTGGCAGTTCTTCCGCCTGGGGAAAGATAAGCACATTGCTTTGTGCCTGCTGTGCAATGAGAGGGTCAGTCGTGGCAGGGGTGATAATCTCGGGACAACATCCATGCGAAAGCACATGGAAAGGCAACACCAACAGGCCTGGAAGAACCGTGACCCCAATACCACCTCCTGTCAGGATGCACCATACACTGCAGATCCCATCATGCAGCATCCTCTCAGTGGAACTCAGGGCTCGTCAGCCTCAGGTGCCAGCACCAGCACAGTGTCACTGCCATCTACACCGCTAATGAGGCAGCAATCCGTGACTGAGTCCATGGGCAGACGTCAGGTGTATTCCAGCAGCCATCCCATGGCCCAGAAACTGACCGGACACCTGGTTAAGCTGCTGGTGCTTCAGTCCCTGCCCTTCAACCTTGTGGACTCCCAGCCTTTCAGGGATTTCATGGCGTGCGCGCACCCCAGATGGCGAGTCCCCAGCCGCCACTACATCTCTGGCAAAGCTGTCCCATCACTGCACAGTTATGTGCAGAAAAAGGTGGGCAACTCATTGGGACTCTCAGTGTCCAAGACTGTGAACCTGAGTGCTGATGTCTGGTCCTCAAATTATGGCCAAGGGCAGTACATGTCTGTTACTGCCCATTGGGTCAACATCCTCCCAGAAGACCATCAGGAAGTTGGCCCATTCTTGCCACTGTCACCTCCACGGTGCTTTAGGGGGCCAGCAGCGGGAAGCAGAAGTTCTTCCTCCACCACCTTGCAACCATCTGCCGCTTTGACAGCAGTCCAACCTGCCCCGATGTCTTACCACCGATGTCAGGCCCGGCGCTCTCAGGCTGTCCTCCATTTGGTGAGCCTGGGTGAACGGAGCCACAGTGGGCTGGAGCTCCTCCAGACCATCAGGGAGGAGATCGATCAATGGCTGACCCCACGTCAACTAACGGTGGGAAGTGTGGTAGCAGACAATGGGAGGAACATTGTCTCTGCAGTGCAGCAGGGAGGGCTGAGTCATACACCTTGTATGGCACATGTGATAAACCTCATAGTGCACAGGTTTCTTAGATCATTTCCTACACTACAAGACCTTCTGAGGATGTCACGCAGAGTGTGCAAACACTTCAGCCACTCCTACACTGCAAGGAACACCCTGCTAAGGATCCAGATACAGCGCAGTCTGCCCCAACATCGGCTAATCTGCGACGTGCCAACACGCTGGAATTCTGCCCTCCATATGCTGGACCGCCTGTACGAGCAAAGGTCAGCCGTTACAGACTACCTTATGGGCCAATCAGGCAGCTTCACACCACACTGCGACTTCCAAGTCACACACTGGCAGATGATGCGTGAAGTCTGCCAATTGTTGATCCCTTTTGAGGATGCGACTTTGTTTGTGAGCAGGCAGGACTATGGGATCAACTACATCATCCCACTCGTCCATGTTCTGGAAAGTGCGCTGAAAAGCATCATCAGCGAGGATTTCCAGGCCACCACTCCAAGGCTAAACATCGCCTTGAGCCCAGAGATGGATGAAGTGCAGATGGAGGGTGAGGAGGAGGAAGATGTGTATGCCCAGCCATTCCACACACCGCGACCTGGCTTCTCTGCCTCTCAATCACAGGAGGAGATGGAGGATGAGGTGGTAGAGGAAGCGGAGGAAGACCCCAGCAGACCCTGGAACTATACCGAGGACAGTGGAGAGGAGAGGCGCTCATTGTCCTTGGTGCAGATGGCAAGGTGCCTGCGGGAGTGTCTGAGGAGTGACTGCAAAAAAAGGGGGTCAGTCAGCACATCCAAAGTGCAGGTGCACGCTGCCATGGCTAGAGACACAAAGGAAAAAACAAAACAGTGCAGCAGCACTCTGCAAACACAAATAATGTACAATAATGTCATAGTCATATAAAACATTTTGGTACTAGTACTATGCTTATTTTGCAAAATTGAGAATCTTGGCAAATCATTTTGTACAAAATATTTGAGCCCATCTGCCATACGTCAAGGCGTTCTCTTTCAGACGGGAACCTAGCGCTAATTTCTACCTGTTATGTGCCATAATGGCCACCATAAAACTCAGGGAGTGCTGGTTCCTTATGCATGCTGGGTCCACTCTGCCTTTGCCATTTTAGGTGCCTTAAAGGCCTCCATTGAATCCAGGAATGCAGGTACCAACATGCATACTGAGCCCACTCAGTGTCTCTAGCCATGGCAGCGTGCACCTGCACTTTGGATGTGCTGACTGACCCCCTTTTTTTGCAGTTATACTGATCTGGAGGTGTGGCTACTCCAGCCAGTCTTGCACTCCTGATAAGCCTGTCTGCATTATAGGCTGATTTTAATC